>PVJO010011785.1:0-39510 GCA_004026905.1 Hystrix cristata
TCTGAGAAAGGATCCTTACAAAGGTAGTAAACTCTATGACTCTACAAAGTAGATTCCTGAACGAAGAACTGGTCTGAATAAAACTGGGGGAAAATAAACACTAAATAAGAATACAGCTTTGCCTATGAAATTCCTAACACATATGAGTTATTAAGAATAATTTTAAGTAGTAAGACTTACTAAACATTAGAATGCGAAGACTAAGGTTTTACTTTACTTTTATTAAAAATGTTACTGTACCTTGCCCCAAAAATACTGAAGCAGAATCTGATCTATCATTTTATAGAAAAATATAAAAAAACAAAAGAATGTGTTAACTTATACTTCACAGAAATAACTCAGTTCCTTCAAAATAATTGCAAAAAAAATGAGATGAAGGGAGAATCTTGCTGCCTGAGAGACTTCAAAGAATAACCCAATCATACTGTATGATCCTTATTTAGATCCTAATCAAACTAGGAAATGATAAAGCTAAAACCACAAACCACTTCTGGCATGAGTCTACTGGACACCATAACTAAAGAAGTAGAGGGAATTTAGCTGAAACAACAGATACTTGGGATGGGGTGATTGAACTAATCTTTAATTTTTGTGTATGTTTGAAGTTTCCTATATTGAAAACAAAAAGAAAAAATAATTTATCTGTTTTCCTCATCTTTATTTCTCCTTGTCATTTATGTATTATTTTCCATCTCTTTAAACTACTGTTTTACAGCCACATGCACCATTGATTCATCAAGTCTAATACATACGAGTACTTTGCCCGCATCATGGACAATTCAAGGATATTAAAACTATTCAACTGCATTTACTATTTTCCCACAATTTGTGCTACTGCTTTTTTAATTTTCTTAGTTGTTTATATGTTTTATGCTACACATGACTTATTTGTAATACATGTGATTGTATTAATAAATAAAATGAAAATGGACTAAATCACTTCAGTTAAAAGATAGAGGTATTTTTAAAAGTTTACCTAAATATGTTGTTTATAAGAAAAACATAATTAGAAGATACATTATGCAAAGTGTAATCCAAAGAAAGCTTTCTAAAAAGGAAGCTCTAGCATAAAAAAATTATTAGAGACTTCGACAGCAAGACAGATGATCTGCTTTTTCTTGAAAAAAATGGATAAAAAAGATTTAAATGCTTTTTCTGGCCTTAAAACAGCTTTATATTTACAATCAATACACACTTCTGAGGTTTTACTGTAAGTTATGCAACTAATTTTAGTTATGTCATTTATTTTCTTTGAAATTTTTTATACTATTGAAAGTATATGTATTGCTACATAGAACAGTACAGATGCAGCTCACAAATGTAATACTGAGCTACATTTCTATTTCTATAGTTCTAATCACATGCTTTTCAAAAACAGGCATAGTTAACTACAGTGTTAGAAATCAGGATAATGGTGCTGGGTGTGGTGGTACACAACCATTAGCCCGGCACTCAAGAGAGGTTGGGGTAAGAGGATTACAAGACAAGTTCAAGTCCAGCCATGGCAACTCAGTGACAACCTATCTCAAAATGAAAAAAGAGATTGGGATGTAGCTCAGTGTAGAGCATCCCTGGGTTCGATTCCTCAGTACCAAAAACAAAACAAACCAAAAAAGCTAGATTCTGGTTGACTTTGAAAATGGGAATGATTACGATTGAGAGTATAAGTGAGTGTCTGCATGCTGTTTTCAGGCCTATTCCTTATGCTATACATTTATGAATTATGTTTCTGCATACATGTCATACTTCAACAGGGTTCTTATTTTAAAAAGGGAAAAAAAATCAAGAAGGTAAAAAAGAAAAGACCAATTCTGCTTGCTTTCCCATAGTTACATGTTGTTTTTAAACATAAACTTCGCATTGATGCTGCTGTCTTATAATACTCTCATGTACAAGAAAGGGATCAATCAGAGAGATCTGGAAAAAAATGATGCCAGGCATATAGTCAGGGATCTGGAAAAAATGAATTTTTATGGGGTTGCTGTAATCTCATTAGTCAAACACCGTTTCTACCCAGGATCCCCTGAGATGGAAACAATTCTGTTATATAGACCTTACCATACAAATTGGGAAAATGAGATTAAACGTAAAACATCTTTCTCTCAAGCAATCTCTAAGATACATAAAGCAGTTTAGCCATTATAAAATAACCAGTTTATGTCCTCTGAGCAGCAGTCATTTTAATTTTTACTCCAAAACTGGGAATACCAAAGTAATACCAAAAAAATCTAAGTAGTTAACTATATAAAGGACTTTTATTTATCAATCAATTTAGAAAACACAATGAAGATATAAACATTCAGAATATATAATCTGAAATGTATGGGAAATGGATTACTATGCACTTTTGGAAACGTTAGATATTCTATAAAGTAGCTTTATCAGGTTCTCACATCTTGTGTCCAAAAGGAAACTCCTGTAGATCTTCTTTTCTCTCTTGGTCGCCGTCGTTCTCTGATGGATTTAGGTTGTGATTTATCTTCACCTTCTTTTTCTTCTTCTTTTTTTTCTCCCTCTGTTAAGGTTTAAAACAAACCACATGATAGCAATGTATCTTGACAGAATTTTGAAAGCTATACATGTCAAAACAATTCTAAATCAACCTCCTTTGTGAAGCATTTCTCCCATCAGAATTTTTGGTCTCCTTAGTACTCCTATATTCTTGGTATAAACATGCATTTTTATCTCCCATTAAGATAGGTCCTCAAGAATCACAAAAACTAATGATTTCCCTTTTCTTAGTGTCTAAAATAAAAGTTTTGCTCAAAACATATATTTGTTCGACATAAAACAATGAATCCTATAAGAACAGGGCTCCAGTTATTAATGTGTGACAGGGACATAGCTACAACATTCAAAGCTAACACTCAGGGGCCTAAGCTTTTGGCTTGCCTGGAAAGTAGTGAGTGAAGAACTGTCTTGGGCCACATGTAAAATATGCAATATAGTCTATGTAAGTAATGAAACTTCTTTTTTTGGGCTAATGACCTGTAGGCCACAGATTAGACCAAAAAACAAAATAAAGCAAACAAACAAAAAAAACCCAAACAACCCACAATCATCTTTATGATGGGATAGATAGTAGGAATCATGTAAATTTATTAGTTTCTACTTCTGTTGTCAGTCTTCATGCAGAGGAGATATTCATTTGCTTCATTTCTATCACAAATATCTAAGATCAAACTCTTTTGGAAAATATATTTATCTTTTATTAAAAACAAATCAACATAAAAATGTTACTCATAAGATTTGTTTCCTCCATGCAACGGTTAAGATGGTTTTAGGCTGACATATTACAAGAACATTAGGGTCACCAAATATACTAAAAAACAGACATATTTGCAACAGATAATTTTTAAAAGACTATTAGCACAGGAAAATTTTTAAAAGACTATTAGGATGGGAAAAGACACCCCAAAATTACAGTTTTAAGAGTAATTCTTAAAGCTATTTTTACACAATTAGCTCAGAGCAAAGATCCAAAAATCCTACGCTATAGGGGCTATCCAGATAACATAAATGGGTAAAAGGGACTGGCAGGGCACTGTCCAGGGAAGAGGTAGATGCTACTATTTAGTTCCAGCCAATGGCTGACAAATGAGAATTCAGATCCAGTTTTGAAAAAATTGTAAGCTTTTTTTTTCTTTTTTAAGCTTTTTAAGAAAAGCCAAGAATGTGAATTTTATGTGAAATGTCTCAAAATTTAAATTTGACTCAAAATTTTACAAACACTATATGGGCTTCACATACAGTGGTTTAAAGAACTGAAACATCTTAATAACCAACAAAAGAAAATCTAGCTGGAAATCCAGAAAAATTTTTCTGATGCTTATTCTACATGATTACTGATATTAATAATGACCAATAAAGAACCGCGTTTATGAAAAAATCAACCAATAACAAATGCTGGTGGGGCTGTGGGGAAAAAGGAACCCTCCTCCAATGTTGTTGGGAATGTAGACTGGTCCAGCCACTATGGAAATCAGTATGGAGATTCCTCAAAAAACTAGAACTAGAGGTTCCATTTAATCCAGCTATTCCCCTACTGGGGATCTTCCCAGAAGAACTGGAATCATCATATCATAGGGATGTGTGCACAACCATGTTTATAGCAACACAATTTGTAATAGCTAAGTCTTGGAAACAACCTAAATGCTCAACAACTGATGAATGGCTAAAAAAGATATGTTTTTTTTTTTTTTAACACAATGGAGTACTACACCACCATAAAAAATGATAAACTAGAGACATTTGTATGTAAATGGATGTTCCTTGAGAACATATTACTAAGTGAAATAAATCAGACACTCATGAATACACATCGAATTGTTTCTCTGATATGAGAAACCATAAGTGTAAATAGGACAAAGAGAGGTATAATAGATATAATAGGAATATAATATACAAAGGAGAGGAAAACTAGAAAGAGAGAAGGGGAAAAGCAGGAAGGGAAAAGAAGGAAAGAAATGGGAAAGGGAATTCATGGAGAAATGTGAATGAACCTGCTGTAAATAGAGATGGAGGGAACAGAGGGGAGGGGTGGGGAAGAGGGGGGAAAACCAAGATGCATCATGTACAGGTACAAAATAAATGAGATGAATGTAATCCTTATATGTACATTGTACCGATACACATTCTTGGTTAAAAAAAAAATGACCAATACTTAAGATTTAGCTTTTAAATATAAAATGCAATCTTTTTACTTAGCATTCATCTCTGATGTGAAATAGGAGTTAATCAGACTTTCAATAGGAAGTTGAATAAATAGGCATTAATTAGAATTCCAATTGGAAGTTTATCTCAAGTGGTAATACTGTGCATTAAGGTGCCAAAATATAGCTAAGAAATTTATTTTTCAAGAAAGACGCATAGACATTTTTTGTTAGCAAGAACATGACACATGTGAAGTGACTGTAGTTTAAAGCAGTCTCCCCCAAATAAGTGAAAAATATCTGTCGAAGCAGGCAAGAAACAGAAGTCCCCGGGAAGTACCGCGTTAAGAACTGTCTGGGGATCGGCTGCCACCAGCGCTCTGAATTCACCTTCTCAGGAGCACATGAACGTCCCCGTGGCGCATTAGGCTACAGACACCTTGTCACCTCCAGACCACAACGTTCTCATGTGTTTTTCCTACGTTTCCCACTCTCCATCTCACATGCTCTCTGCCGCATGTCAGGAAAAGCGCTTCCGGAGCCGCCCCACTTACCTCTCTCATTGTCTCTGGCTAGTCCCCGGGAGTAAGCAGCCGTTATCCCCACAAGGCTGTTCGGCCTGTTCAGCTGACTTGAGGCGTAGAGCGAACTGCTCCCAGTGGACAGCGAAGAGGAGGAAGTGGCTGAACTTGAAGCGGATACTGGTCTGTAACGTGGGTAAGTCTGTGAAACATTAAAATCAAAACTCATCTGAAATATTTATCACCATAAAGACACACAGAACACTTACAAATTCATCTCAAGGGAACAGTGATGTTCTAAGGAAGTAGCTGAAAATTCCAGCTCGGCCATCTCACAGCTTTCCCGCGCGCGCTCGGTGTACAAATCGCCACTTGAGCCAACTGCAGGCCAACACACTGTTACCTCGTCGTGCGTTCTGGAGAACTTTTGTTTATACTCCTCTTCTCTGGCGGCTTCTGACTCCTTCTTCTCCTCCTGTTTCTCCTTATCTTGTTTTTCTTTCTCCTCTTTTTCTTTTTCTTCATTTTCTTGTTCTCTGGTTCTGGTAGAACGACTTCTTCCTATTGTTTTTTCAGCTTCCTGAAGATCAGTCAACGTCACTCCCTACGCACACAAAGAGGACAAACTGTGAGGTGCATTAAAGCTTGTTTCAAAACGATGTTTTAGAAATTGATGTATTAAGTACGAATGATTAAAAATCAAATACGCATGTTTACACTTGCTGATAAAAAAGGAACAATCAGTACACAGCAAATTACATTCACTCCACCAAGAATCGTCACGAGCCATATTCAGAAACTAACAATATTAAGGCAGAAATACCGCATGAGTACAAATGTTCCTAAATTCAGAGGCGGGAAGACGAGCTCATAGATACACTGTTTAGTGTTTAGGCATTTTTATGTGTACATATTACATTTTAACAGCATGAATTACATTATGAATAATTTTTAAGGGTTAACAGAGACTTCCTAAAGAAATATTTTTTTAAAACTCAGACGAACAAGAAAGAGGCCAGGTGTGGTGGCGCATGCCTGCAACCCCAGAACTTGAGAGGCTGAGGTGGGAGGGTCACCGTGAGCTCGAGGCCAGCCTGGGCCGCATAGTGAGTTGAAAGACAGGCCGGAATACGCAGTGAGACTCTGTCTCAAGTCCCCACACTGCTCGAAAAAAAAGATGATCGAAGAAAGACGTCCAGACTCCACCAATGGCTCAGTCTGAACACTAAGCAATGCTCAGGAGCAAACAGTGGAATCCGCACTGCGGAGTCCCTCAACTGCAGGGAAGGAAAGACACTAGAGGGCAGCCCCAGTACCAAAGAGGAGGAGGCTAATACCTAGCCCGAGAGACATTGTCCTCCTACCTGCACATCTGCATACCTGCATAAGTATACAGTTATCTGATATATACTTAATAAGAGGCTTATTACTTACCCCATCCCACCTCCAAACATGCACAGAACTCTTTATAATCATCATAGACATCATACATGATTAATTCATTCTAACACTCACCAAATACTCTACCAGACATCAAATTAGGAATGGGGGATAAATAATAAAGCAAAACAAAAGCATATAGCTAATTAAATGAAATATAATAATAACAGTACAACTATACACAAAGGCTATAAGAGGACTACTACAGTACTTTTAAAGGTTGACTCAAACTAATATAATCACAAGAAGTGAAAAAAGGCCATTAATTTTTGCATATCAAGTGTGTATATAAGCTTCATATAATTTTTTTATATTATATACATAGAATATACCTGTGTTGATCTTCTAGACTGTCTTGCTTGTCTAGATCTTGCTTTTCTTTGGGATTCAGATTCTTCATCCCTAACAGGAGTGAGGTATGATCTAAAGTAATAAATAAAAATTGTTTAGTTGGAGATAAAATATCTGTGAATGTAAATATACATATAAGCATGTGAAACTTAAGTTTAGCATTTAATGAGTTTTAAGAAAAAGAATCTTCACACAATGGTTGTTCTCACTCTGAAATTCAGTATCATCTGCTCATTTCTTTTTAGACCGGAACTAAATATATTTTAATATATCATATTAACTATATTTTTAACCATGTAATTTTAAGAATCACACTAGATTTAGAGAATCAAAGATTCCAAATTGTAGCTCTACTAATAGAGGCGGCAGAAACATTTCATTTAGCAAAGTGCCAATTTTCCAAAAATGAATAGGGAGCTAATTTTTTTGTTTCTAACTTTAAAGTCCTCTTTCCTTCCCCAATAAGATCCAAAAAAGTGATAATCTAACCTCGTTTTAAAAACTCATTCAATGTTAATTCTCTAGCTCCTCTTTATCTTCTGTTAAAATCTCCCTATTAGTTCTATACCTCTAATGGACCATATTCTATTATTAAAGGGGAGGATGCTTAAATTCTTCTCCACCTATAGTATTTTTAAAAATTAGAATAGTAAAATATGAGATAGGTATCAAATTCCTTTCTGAATTTCTTACTATTTAGAATACAGAATCCTAATTCCTTAAATCACTCCTTTTTTGTTCCCATTTTGGCCTCACGTAACATAATTGTAGATGATATGGGAAGTTATATGATCAAATTGTAGATTGTCAGTGTCTTCTTTCAATACAATGGTTAGTACTGGATGCAACATTTTGACTATAGATGTCGAGTAACTAAGCAGCATTCCATTCATTGTCAGTGGCCCTTCATTAACGTCTTTAGCAGACATATTCTTGTTTACACTTTGAACAATAACTGAACAATTCAAAAAGGGTATCATGTATATTCAAAGTTAAACAATTAAAGGGCTGAGCAGAAACAAGCCAGAACCCTGCAACAAAATATGAAGACTTCCCTCTACTAATGAGTATTACTTAGGAAACTCTGTTGCTAACCTATCTAATTATATTGCCATATAGCACATATTTCCTCTTAGACACTTAGAGAAATCAACTATGTCTGTTTTCTATGTGTAGTTTAATAAGTTTAATTTACTACACTGCAAGTTTCTCCACAACCACCCCCCCCCACCAAGTACTGGAGAGTTTTCTTCATTCAAATGCCAGTTTTAAAAGGATTCTTTTCTTGGCTTTAGTAGCCTTCTCAATCTATAATTCATTCTGTTTAACCTCTCACACACTATTCATATAAGCATAACAAAGTTTTAAATTTGTGGTTTTATGCTTTTTCTTCTATTTTTTTTCCCTGTATGTCTTTTAAAAACTCTCAATTCAGGGAATTTGGTAGTACACCTTCGATCTCCTTAGAATCTACAGTTTCTTCAGAATTATTATCAGAGAGCTCTCTTTCCTTTTATATATACACGAGCTTATATTTCTTTCCTTTCACATCCCTAAACTTTTAAATACATGATTCATTATTCCTAGTATTTACCTCCTTAGATAATTAACTCTATGATGACAAATTTCTCACTTATACCTTACTTGACTCAGTTTCATCAATTGCATCTTACTTATCAGTTAAAATTAGTTTCAGAGGACTGGCTCTCCTTGTTGCTGCCATTACAATTAATAAGGAACTGGGAGCAAAATAAGTCAAATTCTCAAGTGGGTGCTTTCACTTGAGTAAGACATCCTGCAAATTTAGAGAAAAATAGGAAATATGTGTTATATTTAAATAAAAACCTGAAAACTCAAGGTTATTGACAGAATGAGCATTATAAAGCAATGGGAAAATACAAAATGTTATGCTTGGTGTAACATCAGGGAAGGAAGGACGGACTAGCAGATCTTCCCAGATGTACTCATTTGTATCTGTGTGTTGGTATGGTGAAACTATATGCAGCAGAATTTGAATTGAGACTGTAGGAGAGAGTCAAAGTAAGAAAAGGTCAGCCACCAAATTGTTTTATTTTTTTCTCTCTGTGCCTCCAATCTGGAGAACAAGTTAAAACGACAGAAAAACAAAATTTATGCTATGAATTTAGACCAGTATTAATATTCTAGTAGAAATATGATAAAAGAGAGAACTCTTTTACCAAGTGCTTCAGTATGAATGGGTATGCCTTCAATGAGACAAATGTATTACTATGATAATAAAAGTACACAATCTTTCAGTACTGTAACACCATGGAGATGAAAACCTGATAAAGAACATACAAATAAAAAGATAAATGTAGTGGTATCATTATGAGATAGTGCCGTAAGTTACTCAACGAGAAATAGGTACTACTTTCTTAAACCAGATCATAAAAATAACTTCAGCCAAAATGGAATTGTAATGGGATTACAAGTACGTGGCACCGTGTCCTGCTGGATTTCTTTTTAATACAGCTCCAACCTGCCAGAAGTTAAAAACCTATTTATCATACTTGGTTTAACACATGCAGGTTAAGGATGTAAGTTACCAGTTGAGACATTTGCAAAATCTGTTCATTTAATTTTCCACACAATATTTGCCTTAAAATAGCATAAAAATCTAGGCTATTAATTTGTAATATTTAAAATATTTCCTATATATGATAGTTACCATCTGATTTTCAGTTACTTTCTCCTCCCTTTGGGTGCCTATGAAGAACAGAGCTCTAATAGGATGAAGAGAAAGAAACAATGTATATATTTTCTACTTTTAATTCCAAAGAGGTTATCGTCAAAAATATGGTAAGAATATATCAGCTAAACTCCACTGTTTCCTTAATCACTGCATCATACCGCCCTACTCTTGTTTGTTCCTCATGACTTACACAAGGTATAATTTTACTCATTTTTCTTAGATTGCTTACTACTTTGTGAGCAACCTTAAGATATTTTTAATTAGGGATTTTTTTCCAATAAATCAAATTATTTGACATTTTTTAATTTCACTGACATTTACTGGCTGTTAAAACATATTTATTTACCATGGTTATATTTTGGTTAGCCAACCAAATTACACCTTTAAAACACTGAATATCCCTGTTATTTCACACTCAGCATTTTTCCTTCTAGAGAAAATGAGCAAACAGGAGTTGGCTGAACCAGGGAAAAATGGTTGAAGAGAGCAGTTGTACTGAAACAGTATATATATACTATATATATATATATATATATATATATACATATATATATATATGTATATATAAGTATATGTATAAGTATATATAAGTATATATAAGTATATATATATGTATATATATGTATTCACACATACATACATATATATGAAGTTATTTGTAAAGTATTTTATATACATATATATGAAGTTTTTTATACAGTATTTTGTAGTTTAAAAGACTATGGACAATAGTAAGCACATAAACAGTGAAATAATTTGCTATCATGAGCCACTTACTTAAATCTAGAATCTTCAAACAAAAATTAGTCCATTGGAATCCTTAACTAAGAAAAACAGCCATTTCTGCTATAGTCATGATCAACAGAAACAGGAAAATTCAGTAACTCTGTAGAATTTAACAGTGTGTATGGTAAATTTATATAAAACCCCAAAGTGATTATCTAAAGTCATAAATGTGATTTATCTTTTTCGGTCACAATATATTTTAAAAGTATCATATATACATTTTTAAGGCAAATTTCAACTATATACATTTAGAACCACTGATGAAATTTAATTAAAAGACAAACAGATGAGGCCAACAATGCATTAAAAATTGCAAACAACTATTTCACATGGAAGAAAACAAACATTATTAATCTTACAAACATCTTTGAAACAAGGTAAGACAAACAAAATCTGTACATTGTAGACCAGAAACAATGTCAACAGACACATTTTGTTTCTTATGCTATGATAATCTACCTTGTCCTAAAAATGTACCTCAAATTTAATTTTTGATCTTCAATATCTTTCATTAATTAGGACTAGTTCTAAATGTCAAAATTCAACTCTCTCCAACAGAATTAAAATATAAGCCTGATGTGAAGAATCATAATTTGGGAGCTGGAGGTGTAGTGCAGTGGTACAGGAGATCCCCAGCACTGCTCCCCCCACAAAAGGAATTCTGGGATGCATTCATTAGGCTAAATGTTACTGAACTGGAAAAAATTTTAAAAGCATAGGATGCCAGATATAGGATTTTAGAAGTTGAAATACATAAATCAAATACGTATTTTTTTTTTTTACAGAAGAAATTATAACCTGGAGATAATTCTAATTTCAAGGATCAAGATACAGCAAGGGGGTGGGGTATAGCACCAATTCTGCCACCAAAAAATGCAAAGCCTGTGTTCTTATTCTGAACACCGTGACCAATAAATAGGTTATTTTAATGAGTTTGATATGTATGGTTCTCTACTTTCTGTTGTCTATAAGGTCTTGTTGGAAGCACCACAAAAACCTAAAATAGATTTAAATTTATAGAAAAATAAAGGAAGAATAATTAAAACATGATATGACATACTGATATTTCACTTGCGAAGTGCTAATCACTTTCAGTGATGCTTTGAAATTATCATTAAAATTCACCATTAACGAAACAAACCAAAAGTATAAATAAAGAGCAAAATACAAGATAGGTAATAAGAAGTAGGGATAGCTCTTTTTTCAAAAGGAAAGGAGGTATACATGAACCAACCACCCACAAAGAATGTAATCATTTTGTACTGCAAATGTACTAATTAAACCGAAAAAGATGAATTTCACATTCTTCATAAAAAGATACTGACAAAAACTAAAGATGCAATGATAAAGTATTTAATAAGAATCTGTTATTTTTCATATATTCAAACAGAAATATTAACAAGACCTACTACAGACCAAGCACTTTGACAGTCATGTAGAAAAAGGACTCTGTATGACACTATGTGACAGAAAGTTAATCTGGTCAGTAGTTTACAGTGAGGAAAATACAGTTACTGTATCTAGCTAATTTAAATTTGCAAGAATAAAATCTGAGTCTCAGTTTCTTTCTGTAAAGTAAGAAGATCCCCAAAGATAATGAGCTTTTCCACACCTATGGTTTCATATTAATAGTTGCAGCAGAAGATGTAAGCAATGTTCTTAAGTATATTTAAGAACACACAATAAAAATTGTAAGATTCTGGGGCTGGGGATTTAGCTCAGTGTTTAGAGTGCTTTCCTCGCAAGCACAAGGCCCCAAGTTCGATCCCCAGCACCGAAAAAAAAAAAAAATGTAAGATTCTTTAAAAAATTCAATTAGTGAGTGCTTTCTACATACTAGGACTAAAACTAAGTAAATGTACAAACCATATTTAAATTATCTGGCTTATACATACGTACTGAACCCTTTCCACCCACCTCCATCCTTGTAGAGCTGGGGATCAAACTCATGGCCTCGAACACGCCAGCCAAAATTATTCCAACCAAGCTATACCCCCAGCCCAAGAATCTTAAGATGAAACTTTCAAAAACAGTTTAACATTTATCAAGTTTTTTAATAATGGGAGGAAACAATGAGAAGAATGACAAAAGCTGTTTTTGTTATACCACACTGTTAATTTCCTGTAAGTATATTTAGGCCTTCATCACAAAAAACATATTTTTTGGAAATAAACCACTAAAAACCAAACATGGCTAAATAAGAAAATAATTGTTTAGCCCACTGCCTTTAAATAAAAACATTAAATCACTCAGAGGTGGGTTACCAGCCCTAAATACTAGTAATTGCTAGTTATATCAATCTACATAGTTCTGAGTGGAAACGGAATACTTTACTTATTAGCCTACTATGAGATGGTCATCAACTTCCCAAGATTCTTAAAAATCAAAAAGTAACTTTCATCACCAGGCAAACATATCAGCAGTACTGTTAGGACCTTTACACACCTGCGTCTCTCCCTGACCTCTGCAGTAGAGGAGACAGTGCCAGCAGTAGTTGTAGTCAGGGTTGTGGTAGAAGCTGCAGCATTTACAACAGTTGGAGCAACAGGAATGGTCACTGCCGTAGGAACACTGTCCTTTTCTTTTTCAGTACTATCCTCAGCCCACAAACGATTTGAGGTACTATAGCATCATAAGCAGCAACACAAAAAGAGAAAAGAGAAACAGCTAAACAATGAAAGCATTTTGTAGCAGCTGAAAACATGTGACTACAGGGATGGATTTTTTAAACACACACATAAGACACTTTTCAACTAAAAACCAAAAGCTCACCAAGTTGTCGGACAGGAATTCACATTTTAAGCCGTCTAATACAGGAACTTAATTTTTTTCCCAGACATGCATAATTGCTTCATTTTGGAACCAATTTTTGGTTTGGCAATAATTTTGATACGGTAAATGAAAAAATCCAGAGCCCCACAATTTTCTACACAAAGATGCATGCACATACATAAGCACACAGTAGACCTGAACACAAAATGCATCTGTGACTTACCTGCTCTGTGTGCCTGCTGAGGGAGAACCCGTTGTAATCTTTGTAGTAGTGCTTGTGCTGGAAAGCAGGCTTTTCTGAAGCCCAGCTGCAGAGGTAACTGTTGGTGTTGATGTGGTGCTTGGAACACTAGAACTAATCAAATCATCTTGTCTTCTACCAAAGGAGCAACTAAAGGAAAGAGTCAAATCTATATAGGATGTGTCTGTATGTATACTCTATATAATGTCTTATACATTATACAAATTCACAAGGCTAAGAAAAAAATCTAAAATACTGTGTTCCTAAATACACCACCAGCTCCAGCACCAAGAGTTGCATCTACAACTTGCTAGAGTTCGGATGACTTAGCTAATTCGGTAGTGTCTCATTTTACTGTCTCCTCCCCACCCCTTCGATAAAACTCAAAGATGACCTGATTTAATATTTCACATTCAAGAATATTCTACATTGTGTGGTCGACACTTTGGTTTGGTTTTATCCACGAAAAGTAAGACATTTGAAATCTTTTGAGGAAATTTTTTACCAATGGGTCAGATAACTAGTAGTGTCCCATACCTATATTAAACTTGTCCATATCTTAGTCTTCTTTTCAGTAGCTTTTAGTAGAAAACTAGCCCCCCTGCCTCAGTATGATAAAACTTCCAACTGAAGGAGTACTAGGACGAGCAGAAAGCTTCCAGATTACAAGTGATGACTAGACCAATTAAGATACTGATTTCAGTTGCTCTAGTCAATCATGTAATGCATTCCTTTTAAATATGCTATAATCTAAAAAAATTTCAAAACATATCAAGTTTAATTAAATATGTAATAGAAAGATATGAACAAATCATCACCCACCTTTAAATATATATTCTGTATATGCACATCAAATTTTAAAGAACAAAAGATACAATATTTAACAAATACATATTTGTTTAATTGATGTTAAGTTGAGGGCTTCAAATTGCCTCATATTTTTATAAAAGAATCCAGAAAAACCACTTCAGAACTACACTATTACCTTTTATAATAAGTTGATCCTTCATTAATTGAGCTATTTTTTTTAAGATCATCTTCCCATTTTCTTCTTGTATAAGAACTACTTGTTCGCAAACTTGAAGAGTCTCTGTGACAAGAACACAGTAGGCAATTTCAAAATATGATACTAGTAGATGGTTTTGAAATAGGATTAAGAGAGCTGCACACTAATAAATATTAAAGTAGAAACTAGTAAAAAATCTCTTGGGGGGGCTGGGGATTTAGCTCAGTGGTTACAGTGCTCATCTAGCAAGCACAAGGCCCCGAGTTTGATCCCCAGCACCAAAAAAAAAAAAAAAAAAAAAAAAAAAAAAAAAAAAAAAAAAGAAGAAAAAAAAAAATCTCTTGGGAAAATGCTTCAAGTATTTATAAAGAAGGGAAACATAATTCTAGTTCTAAAACTCTATTTCTAAAGGTATAATATCAAATATATGGGAAAGGTTATGATTTTTAAAAAATACTATTTTTAATAAAAAAAATTAGACAATATGTCACAAAATGGGGGGTGCTACTTTTACTTCAGCAGATTTATTCTACGGTACATTATATATTGATGAAAAACAAATGTTTATTTAAAATATGTGCTAACATATAAAAGTGCTTATGAGATGTTAGATGAAAAAATATCAAGGCGCAAAATGGGATAACATGATTATGGCTATAATAAAAAAATTCTCAAACTCTATGTGCAGAAAAACAGAAAGAAACGGATGAAAATATGGACACCAATTAGGCATGGGCTTTTCTTTCCTTTTCTAAATCTATGAAATGTTTAGAGTACTTGCACTAGTTTGTGGCCTCTTACGACTTTCCCCCTACTCCAGTCCAATCACAATGCTTTCTTTTTGCTTTTATGAACATGCTAATCCAGTATCTCCTCAGGACCAGGCACTCTGTGTCCTCCCACATAACTACAATGCTCATGTGTTACCTCTGCTGCTAAATAATAAAGACTTTACAGTAAATGCATAAAGCAATCTTGACTGACTCACCTGTTTTCTTTCTCTTCAATGTCAGATGTACTAGCTAGTCGTCTTGGTATTGTAGGTGCTACATATGCAAGTCTTGTACCTTTACTATCTTTCTCCTGTACAGTAGGGGAAAAAAAAAATGAATGAAAATAGTACTCTGTGTTGATTTAGGCACTGCTGAAAATATTAAGAACAGGTTATTCAAGAATGTATAATTATATGGTCAACACAATTTGTATTTCCATAGTATCTTGCTAAACTCTAGATGTGTATCAATAATCAGTAGTATAAGCACAAAAGAATAATCTGTCCAAACTAATTTTTTTTCATTTTCCTTAGGTCTAAAACTAGAAAATAATTTAACACAAGAGCAGAAGAAAATTCCTTTTACGTGCTAGTGAAATTTTCTGTAACAGTTTAAAGTAGTGGCATTAACTAAAACACTCTTTTTTATTTTTTTCAGAGAAATAAGGTCTCAAATAAGGTTCAGTGAGAAGTCTCAATCGTTTGTTATACAAGCTATTCAAAACCACGACAATTTTGACTTTAAGATACATTAAATATTCAAAACAAGTATTATCTAAGCTATACTTTTTCAATTTTTATTTTTTATTAGTACACGTTTGCAGTACCAATTGAAACCAATTAAAATAATGATTACATTTCTTGTGGGAGCTGGTATATGTTCATAACATACCTTAATTCTTTTTTCATTTCTTTCCTCTCCCCTTCATCTCTTGGTCCTCTTCCTATTTGTAAAAGATCTCCCTCCCTTCTTTCCTTTATCTAACTTGTGTTTTGTTCTTTATTTATGCTCTATATTTGCTCTTTGGGTTTCCCGTATAACAGAAATCATGTGATACTTAAACTCATGTGTCTGATTTATTTCACTTAACATCATAGTCTCAAGGTACATCTATTTTCATTTCATTTGTAATGATTTTAGTTTATCCTTTATAGCAGAGTAGTACTCCACAGCATATCAAAAACACATTTTCTTTATCCATTCATCTGTTTATGGACATACAAGCCACTTTGAGATTTAGCTACTGTGAATTGTGCTGCTATAAACAAAAGTATACATGTACCACTGTAATACAATGTCTTTAACTCTTTTGGGAAGACATCCAGAACAGGAATAGCTGGGTTGAATGGAATTTCTATTCTCAGTTTTTTGAGAAATCTCCATACGGATCTCCAGAGTGGTTTTATTACCCCATTAACATTGTAGAAGGGTTCTTACTCCCACCACCACAGCCTCACCAACATACATTCATTCATTCAGGCATTCATTATTTATTTATTTTGCCCTGGGGATCGAACTCAGGGATACTACTGAGCTAAATCCTCCGTCACCAACATTTATTATGTAATTTCTGGAGTAAGGTAGACTTTCAGCATTGTTTTAATCTGCATTTCTCTAATGGCCGGAGATGTTGAATGCTCAGCTATCTGATCTTGGATAAAGGGGCCAAAAAGATACACTGCAGGAAAGATAGCCTCTTTAATAAATGGTGCTGGGAAAATTGGCTATCCACATGAAGAAGACTGAAGCCAGACCCATATCTCTCACTGTGTACTAGACTAAAATTAAAATGGATCAAAGATCTATATGTTAAAAACAGGAAAAATCTCCTGGAAGATAAAATAGTACAATTCTTGAAGATTTAAGTGTAGGCAAGGACTTTCTGAACAGAACCTTGATTGTATGAGAAATAACATCAAGAATGAACAAATGAGATCATATCAAATTAAAAAGTTTCTGCACAGCAAAAGAACCAACAGAGTGAAGAGACAACCTGCACAAAGGGAAAAAAGGAAAAAATTTCCTGACAGCTATTCCTTAGACAGACGAGTAATACCTAAAAGATATAAAGAACTAAAATAAATAAATAAATAAATAAATAAATAAAGACTTCTGAGAAGCACAAATGGCCAATAAATAGACGAAAAATATTCAATATCTAAGTTATATTTATTAAAATACAGTTGGCATGTGTCGTGACAGTGACACAGACACATTTTCCTGGTACACTATCATAAAGTACCTGAAGAACAACTGGGCAGTAAATTTATAGAAAAGCACAATACTAAAATTAACTAATGAGAAACTCCAACTCTAAATTTCTGATATAAGGAATAGTTCTTCAAGAAAGAAAACTATACAAAAAAACAAAGTTTAAGCACGGAAAATGCAGTTAAAAAAGCAAAAACACAGCACTGGCTAAACTGTTATATACCTATTTGATGTAATACTAATTCTGCTGTTTTTGGTTTTGTTTTGGGTTTTTTTGGTGGTAGTACTGGGGATTGAATCAAGGGCCTTTGCACTAAGCTACATCCCCAGCTCTTTCCTTTTTGAGTCAGGGTCTCACTAAGTAGCCAAGCTGAGCTCAAACTTGTGATCCTTCTGCCTCAGCCTCCCAGAATGCTGGGATCACAGGTATGTGTGTGCCTCTGCACCTGGTTAATACTACCTTTCAAAATATAATTAAAACTGCTCATTAAGACAAAGTTGCTTATAATGTATTACATCAAAAAGCTGGTAAAGAAGTTGCAGACATTGCATGAATGTAACTTATGAGTATACTCATACTGTAGAAAAACTTCCTTTCTAAACTTTGGAAAACTTACAGAATCATAATTTAAAAAATAAGCCTAATCCTTCACACATTCTATGATAAAGGACTTTTTCACCTGAGTACAAGTCATGGTTTGGGCAAATAGTCTGATCTTTCCAGTACTTACAATGTCATGTAAATATGTTTATGGTAGGTACATTGTGTACTATAAAATTTATTATGTCAGGTGAATTAAATTGATATCTAGGCTCTAAGGATACTTAACAGAAAAACCAACAGATTTGATAATCCTGGAAAACAAATTTATTAGAGTGTTTGTAAGAACCGACTGTAAAATACACTACCTTCTCTTTATTATCCAAAGAAGAGGAGAGTCTGGGACTCGAAGCTGAACGTATAACCCCTGAGGTGTCCTTTTCTTTCTGAGCTTCTTTAGACGCTGTGATTTCGGCAAGTGCACCATAACTGCCAGTCTTTCTAAGTCCCAGCCTCCAAGACGCAGGAGACTCATCTTTCCTCTCTTCTTCTTTGGGAGAAATTTTTGTAGTTGATGTTGGAAACTATTTTATTTTTTAAGGAAGAAGAAAAAAAATTATCAAAACGGATCAGTCCTTTCTTTGGAAATGATAAGTTCTCAATATAATGTTCAAATTTATAGTTAATAGTTTCAGGAGAAAAAATTTTACTAATTAGGTTAATATCTTAGTCAGAAATGTAAAAATCTAAAACTGAGAGAACAGACTACCTTTCCAGAGGTTAGACTTAAACAACAACAAAAAAAACACACTACACACTTTATATCACGCAGAAAAATTATGATGCACAGACAGAAAACAGAAATGAGCACACCATAAGGACTTAAAACCATGCATCTTTGGAACCAGTATTTATATTAAACTTGTTATATTGCAACCTAATATAAATTCTTGCACATAGAAATGCCTCACCATAGATTTTTCACCCTTATTGGGCACAAGAACAATGCCAGTTTTGCGCAAGCCCTGCCTCCATGATGCGGGATCTACAGACTCCACCACAGGCATGATAGGAGCAGTGAAATCATACTGAAGCCAATTCAAATAAGACAGGTGAAGAGACACAGATTGAAAGCATGACAATAAAAAAGGAAAGTTCAGAGCAAAAAATACTTTGTTTTCTTTTTAAAAACTTTATAATGAATTAAAGCTCAATAATTGGGTAATGATGCAGTATCTGAAAGTCACAGGGAACGAATTCTAGGTTTAGTATGAGATATTGTGAAAGAATCTAATAAAGAAACTTCTATTGCAGTAAGCGGCACACAGAGTAGATAGTATTATAGTCTATAAGTGAGAGAACAAACTATTGCATATAAATTTTGTTTTTATCTATGTACATATTCTGGTTAAAAATTTGAAACCTAAAATAATAAAGTCTAGTAAGTGATATTTTCTATCATATAGTTAATTAAATAATATTTTAAAGTATCACAGCTTTATACTTACTGACTTTCTCACCAAACATTAAATATTTCAGCTAAAAACTATTTTTAATGTACAAATAATTATTCTACTTTTACAGCTTCCCAACTACATTTTGTTCTTTAAAAATGCAACATCTGTTATCTTCAACAAGTTCACATAACTTCACTTTCAGAATTTAAATGTTCAACCACAGTTAAATATGGACATGTGACTACGCAACTATCTATTCACTACAAGCAGAGGCTCTGGATTTAAAAAGAAAACCTTTCATATTTATTTTTATAGCTTGCTATAACTAGCAGGTCAATAGATTTTTGTTAAAGCTCCCATGATGCTTGAAAACCAGTTCATAAACAAAACTATTATAAAATACCTCTGGTCCTTCCAGTAATTAATTTGTATCAAAACACTCTATGCATTCCTCAGTTCCCAAAATGTTCACTGAAGTATTCAGGGTGTCATAACAAAATCACAGGGATATTTTAAAGTTCGGAGAAATGCAGTGATATCTCATGAGTGCACTGCACAAACTCCCATTATTATCACCTAATTAATTTAAAAAAAGGAAAAAAGGAACAGTTGGTCCCATGAAAAAAGTTACTAAAACACTAGGGACTTCAGTGACCAAAAAAGGTCAAGACCGCTGTAATATTCTCAGCAATATGATAGGTACTGAGACAACTGCTTATTGATTTCTAAGTTGAAAGGGCTAGATTGTACAGTTTAGGCTTTGCAGACCATGGGTAACACATAAATGAATGAGTGTGGTTGTGTGCCAATAAAAATTTAATTAGAAACAATAAAATTTGAATTTGTGTCACAAAAATAGTCACTTGACTTTCTTTCGCAATCATTTCAATCTGCGAAAGCCATTCTTAGCTTGTGGGTTGTACAAACACAGGTAGTGGGCCAGTTTTGGCCCACTAGCCACAGTTTGCCAATCCCTGTCCTACACCTCTCTTCCTTCAAAAAACTGCAAACGCTTTTCCTCCACAAAACAAAAAATGGACAGACAGCATGTAACACTTACTTAACTGTTACATTATCACCTAACATTTAACAAATGTTTACTATTAGCTGGCTCCAAGCAAAATGTTTCACACGGGTTATTTTATTTAAACCTACAACTACTCAATTAAATATTATCATTTTCATTTTAGAGTTGAGAAAACTGAAGCAGTAATAAGCATTTTGAAATGGGTATTTGTTGTGCTGTAATGGCTTATATACGTCCACTCTGCCTAACACAAATCTGGATTTAAGTACTGATTTTTATGTTTAAAAGCACCTTTTAATTTTACTTTGGTGCATAAAAACACCTTTCTGAAACACTTAACTATGTACCTCTTCCTTGAATCTTCATTTGCTCTTGTAACAGGACAGTGTATCTTGACTTTCCTACTCTTCCACCCTCTCCCCTACTTCATATTAACTTTTTTCCCTAGCTCTGAATCAAAAGCACTCCAAGAGTCTGTTCTCAGATTTCTTGTATTCTCTTCCCACTTTCTTCCACTCAGGATTGGGAACAGAGGCCTAAATATTAATTTCATTCAGCTTATTCTCTAATTTGTTATTCTCTAATCTGGTCTGACTCCTAAATTCCCAGTCCTGAATTTCTACTTACCTGCACAATCTCAGAACTGGAAACTCAGCCTGTGTAAAATAAAGTATTTTTACTACCAAACCAACTCTTCTCCAGTCTTTATTTCTAGTAGAGGCACTAATATTATCTCTTTAATCTTTTATGTTTGAAACTCTGAAAACATGTTAGACTTCTTTTCTGTAATCCTCTCCATCCATAAATTAGGTGCCATGTGCCCACATACCCTCCTCCTCTTCACAAACCCATGGCCATTGGTTAATATTTCTATCATTGTGAGCAACTACAACGAATTTCTAAAAAGCCTTTTTCTCATCTTCAAATATACCTACATACTGCTGCCAGAATAATATTTTATGAAGACTAGTTTTCTCATGAATTGTTCAAATATTTCCTACAATTCTCTATGTATCAAATTATAAAAATGTCATCCTAGAAATAAAATATTCCACAATTTTACTCTAACTTTTGTTTTACTTTGTATAGATGTACCTTATGACTCAAATCCAACAATATTTTTCCTGCCAAATATTATTACTGCTTGCTCGCATTATTTCTCTTCTCTCCTTTTAAACAAATTACACACAGCCTTTTCTCTTAGCGAAAGAACTACTACCTAGCCATTCTTCAAAGTCTATCTCAAGCGTTCTGTTCCTATAACTGCAAATCAAATGTGATTTTTTTCACTATTACACCATCATGCTACATCTGTACATTGTCACTGGCATACAAAATATGCTCACAGCAGCCTTTTACTAAATTATTTCTTGGCTTATTAAACTGGATTCAATTTTCAGGAC
Source organism: Hystrix cristata (assembly GCA_004026905.1). Lineage (NCBI taxonomy): Eukaryota > Metazoa > Chordata > Mammalia > Rodentia > Hystricidae > Hystrix > Hystrix cristata. The sequence goes on from PVJO010011785.1 coordinate 21,895, forward strand.
ACTTAATTCAGAATTTCTACAATTTAGTAAAGAAAATATAATCTATACCTCACTGGTGTAAGTGCAACAGAGTTTGTAATCTGTTTTACAGATCTTAGCACTTAGATTTATATAAACTTATTGGTAGGTAACAGTATGAAGCATAAAATCAAACTGATGGTCTTATATATACCATCTCCACAAATGATCAGTCTGATATCACTGATAAAGAGAAAGTACTTTGAGTCCAAAACTTAAGAACTTAAGGAAAGATCATTTAAAATGAATTAATCTATTTTTTGCTGCAGTTACTTTGTGTTATTAATAGAAAATAAGTGACATTTAACATAACGTTTTCTGAGCTTCCTTTTCAATGATCTCCTTTCTATGAACATACACATACAATATAGTGATACTTCAGTTCATGAATGCTTTTGTGTGCAAACAGAACCGTTCGGCAAAATTTTGTTTTTGTTTGAAAACTCAGCACGGGTGACAAATATGAGTGCAGCCATCTTTCCCACACAAACACAAATGTGGCCATTTTTTCCAAAATCATAGAACAAATTAAGTTTGTGAACCGAGGTACAATAACTTAGGGTAGCTGCGCAAATATAAAAGCAGAATAATGACTGGGAACCAAGAATTAGAACTCTTTAACTGCAAAATCTTTTATGGTGTACTTAAAAATTAACAATTCATTTAAGGAAATTTGTTCTGTTAGTTCTCTAAAATTATAAGCAAAATCTTGAATAAACTTAAAATATTAAAATGCTAAATTAAAATAGATAAGACATTGTAAGTATCATTGGCTATAAGAACAAATTTTAGAAGTCATATAATACTCGTAAGACTCCCTCAACCATTAAAAATATTATAAACATTTAGCATGTAACTTTATTGCTTTGGATAAAATTTGGATATAAAATCTGAGGAACAAAGACTGAAACAATGAAATCTGCTAAGTTATGATGCTTGAAATTGAGAATATAATGGAGTTGCTAAATATGAAAATTACAGAAGCAGATGTTTCCAATTACTTCAGAGTTTAATTACAGAATCAATCAAAAGTGATTTTGAGTAAGAATTTTTATACTAAAGATACTATTGCCCCACTAAGCTAATACAGGTATAAAGTATTTACTTTTAGTTAGGACAGTAGGTATAAATGGAGAAATAAACTGACATAAACCCAGGGCTAGGCTGGAAAAAAGAAACCTGAACACAAGAAGTCTATTGTAACTAAGGGACTGATTAGTCAAATACCCAAAAAGAAAGCTAGCCAGTTTCTTTCCCAGTTACATCAGTGATAGAACTTTTGGGAACCTGAGAGAATTCTATGGTCCTAACAGACAATAAATCAAAAGAAATAAAAGATGTAGGTACAAATTTAGTATTCACTGAAGAAGTACATGGGGTCCTAAAACTCAATTTTAATTAGTTCAACTTAATTTACTTTAGTTCAATTTAACTTTGGCAATGGATGTTATAGCATACAGTCTTCAAAATTTTACAGACAAAATGCTTTTAGGGAATTTCATCTTAAAGCATATGTAATTACGATCATAGGAAAATGGTTTCTAACTGAATTCAAGGCACTCTCAGTTCTGGAATACAGAGGGAAAATAACTCATTTATAACAATTTCCTGACATCTCAACTATATACCAGTGAAACACAAACATTTCTACTTTCCTTGCGAAGAATTTTAGATGACTATTAGTACTAACATAATAAATTTTAAAATGTTTTACTAATTTATTATTTTTAAAATACCTACATTTTGATCACCTTGAGGAAGACTGATGAGAAATATACTAGGGATCTACAATCAGTTCTTAAACTCATGCAACCCAAATACTGCCAGACAAGAAACAAAATACTAAATGTAAAGGCAGACACATGACAACTAAACACAAGTGTAATCCCTGAGAGGATACTTAATTTGAAAAAACAAACAGCAAGAAAAGACCTTAGAAGAAGCACATTTGGGAAAAATCTAACCGTAACACAGTAACAGTATTGTATTGCATTAAATTTCTGAAGTATCGGTCATTTTATTGCGAGAATGAAGAACAATGCCTTTGTACTTACGAGCTACACACTGACATATTTAGAGAAGAAGTCTTATGACGACTGTACTCAACTCTTAAATATTTTGGGAAAAAAAGTTTGTGTGTACGGAGAGGGATGAGTATGTTCATTAAAGGTAAGTAAAGGCTAGTGAGCAGAAACCTTTAATAAGGAAACTACTAGGTTGAAAACCAACAAAATCTTCAATGTTTAATTTGAATTAAAAGAAAGACAGGATCTAGAGCAGAGAGGAAAAGGGATGATTTTAAGAGCAACACAACAGATGGAAACACTGCTTTGGTGGAGAACAGAGGCAGAGATAAAGGGAAAAAAAGAAGAAATGTGAAATTTAACATTTTGGGAGCCACCTAATCACTGGCCAGGATCTCAACCAACTCTTATAATATTTATTTCCGTTTGTTTTGTGACAGATAAGGAAGGTAACTTGCTCAAGGTCACAACAACTAATAAAAGGTGGGGTCAGAACTGGTGAGTGGTTTGTTCTGGCACTCTATAATGGCATGTCTTCTACTTAATACTATGATTTAGAAAACCTGAATTCTAGTTCTCATTAAATTGTGGCAGCACTTTTTGTGCCTTACTTACTAATCTGTGAAATTATCAATATACACCTCTACTGTGCAGTGATAAAGGATACAAAATTTGAGTTTCTCAAAAATAAATGTTCAATACAAGTAAAAACTACATGACCACTGGTTTTAATATTAAGAAAAATCTCATGTACAGACATTTATTTTAACAATATTAACAGTTTTAAACTATCAAGTGTAGTATCAACTGTAATTTTCAAAAAGAAAATAAAAGATTGACTATAACGTGCTTCAGAGGAAATGCCAAACTAAAAACAGAAAAGCGTGATAAATACATTTTTGAAAAAAACTATAAAAATTCAGAACTGTTTTAAAAAGTTAGTCCAAATGGTAAACAGAGTACATATATTTTTGGCAAACACAATTTTGGCTTACCTTTTTAATAGGTGATGTGGGCGCTGCCTGACTGGATGACAGAGTAGGTGTTGTAACAGCTATAGGGGCTGCTTGCGTACTAGAAGTGTTGACATTAGTTACAGAAGCCATGGGTTTTGTTTTATCTATTAGAAACAAAAGATTAAGAGTTAAAGTTTCATAGGAATTTGGCTTCAATGACTGTCTTTTCCTTTTATTACTCCTTTTCACAAATAGGTTTTTAAAATAGTTTATAGAAAGAGCTGTACCTGTATGTTGAAGTAAAAAAAATACGAAAGAAACATAACAAAGCTTTTGAAAATAAAGAAGCACAAACTGAACCTGAATTCTGCATTTCTAAGAGTAGGAAAATTTTAATTAAGATTTAAAATTTGAATTTATAAAAGCAACATAAAAATTACAATAGCTATGCAATTTTCTAATGAATAAATAATTATTATTGATAATCTAAAATTGATTGCTCTTTATTTCAGGAAACTTACAGGTGGTTTTGTCAATAATCAGTTTATATTCCTGTCAAACAATATGGTTAAACGACTCAAAGAGCATGCCTTTTCACTTTTAAAAGCTCTAAAGTTAAACAGGCACGATATTATCTTCCTAGAAAATATTCCATGTAACTGTGAAGAATGTCATTCAACAAATAATTCTTTGTCTCTTCATTTCAAGTACCGTCCTAAGAACTGGACATACATTAGCCAATGAAAATGTCTTAGCTAGATGGAATTTACAGTCTAGAAGGAGAAATACTAATTAAGATAAACTCCATGCACTATCATCTAGCTTAGTAAGTAAACATGATCAATATTGTTGACGCCCTTCTATTTGATTTTAATGCAGAATGAAAATTTTAGGTCCTAGAGGGAAAAAAAAAAACCCTAAAAGGAAAAATATACTTCCCCTTTCCTCAAATTTATAAATCATTTGGAGGATAATTAAAACTTTTAATTGAGTTTGTAATTCCATCTGGCTTCTGAGAAGACAGAATACAAAGAAAACTGGCTTGGTAAATAACTTACAAAAGAAAATTTAGCAAAATAGTTATTTTATGTCAAATAGTTTCCCAAAGAAGTAACTTCACAAAAAGTAGAAAAAACAAACTATTTAGAAATTGTCAAATCAGACTTTGGGTCTACAGGGAAATGGCTGCTTTCTCAGGCATACTCCAAATAAAGTATGATGAAGCCTGGCTGATATTAGAAGAGTAAGAGAAAAGAAACTTCACAGCATTTACATGGGTTAACACTTGAGACAGAGTCAAATTTTCCTGGCACAACCCACCACTAGGAACAGGAAGAACAAAATTATCATAGTACAATGTTTAGATGAATGTTTAAAGTTAGCTCAATGAGATGTTGAGCAAAAGGTGACTATTGTGCTTAAATTCCAAACAGGACCTAATATAACACAACTTAATATATTAATAGAGGTATTCTACGTAGTTATAGAATAAAAGGTTTAAAGAATTATTCAGATCATATATAATTCTTTTCATTTTAGGATTACTAAGACTATTTCAACTGAAAGATGCCAGGATATTTACTAGTTAGGGACAAACTAGCCTAAGATTAGTCTTTTGTTTGTTTTAAATGGCTCCTCGGTACCTAACACTGAACAGTGAATTCACTGAACAGTAAATAAAAGGGCCTATTAAGAAAATGATAATAAAAATCAGAAATCTCAGCAAGAAATGCCAGCACTTCCAGTTCTTGAATACTACCAGGTAAGTAGACTTGACACAAGAGTTAGGAGACCTGAATGCTGGGCCTGACGCTTCGTACATGTACATGTGGGTTGATGTAGGTTTTAATCATATATAGTACTTTACTATAGACTGGGAGCCAAGGCATATCCAGCAAGAAGGAGATTAAATACATAAAAATAACTTCTAAATACTTGCAAAAGTATATGAGTCTATTTAAATATCAGTGACATCATTTGACTTTTTAGTTTTTGTAAAATGCACAAGATAACAGTACAAATTTACATGAAGTAATATTAGGTAAGTATGTATATTGATAATATTTAGGTAAATTATTATTCTGATATTACAGATAAGAAATCTGAGATTATATAACCTGAATATATAATTAGTTGCAACCAGTCCATGTTCTTAAGTACTAAGCATGTTGATTCTCATACAATTTGCTTTTATAATCAGAAATATCCTATTTAACATGCTATACAGATACATTATAATATTCATTGACTATCGCTCTACCTTCCAATTTTCCCCACATGATTATCTCACCAAGGCAAAAGATATTCTCAGTCATGGGACCAAACAATATAATATCACCAAGGAAAAATTTAAATCTCTAAGTAACACAATCTAGCCATTTATATATTCTACAAACTCTCTGTGTGTTCCAGAAAAATAATTTACTTGTTGGTTTGGTAAACTTCCAGAAAATAAAAAAATCCAAAACACATCATCTAAGCAAAGAGGTAGCCTACATCTGTTTAACATCTTATTTTTAAAACAATTATTCCTATGTTCTTTTCCATGTGTTATATTTAGTAAACCATAGCTGCTCACATTTCCTTAAAGGAAATATTTTGCTGAGTAGAAATAAAATGATTTGAAAGAGCTGCTGAATCTAGAGGAAATATAGAAATTTCAAGAAATTGTACAGCTCCATTTGTGTTTACCAATGACCACCAAACTGGCCCTGCTAAGGGGAGCTTTTTCATTGATCAAAAATCTTAACAGAAAGGGGAATATTTTCTTCTCAAAAATACATGTAAAAATGCCTATTTATGTGGCTGGGATTTAGCCCAGTGGTTAGAGTGCTTGCCTCACAAGCACAAGGCCCTGAGTTTGGTCCCTGGCACCCAAAAGAAAAATAAATAAAATAAAATGCCCAGTTATATGTTGAAACATGGCAATATTGGTATCTCATGGCATTTAGAAGCTTGAACGATTAACTGATACAGAAAGTACATGTTATTTAACAAAACAGTGTGGTAAACAAAGGCTATAAAAACATGTAGGCCAGCCAGAGGAAAAAAGGAAACCATATTCTTAATAGTAAAAAGGAAATGAATGTAAATTGTTATAGTAGCATTATAAAACAGTTTGGCACCACTTCAGAAAACTGAAAATTTGTACAGCCTATGACTAATGGACTCAATTTCTAAATTCATTAGAGAATCTCTTACAAATTACACAAGGAAGCATAATTGCTCCATTATTTGAAACAACAAAAAACTGAGAATAAGGTAAATGTTCATCAGAAGGGAAACAATGCTATGCCACAATGAACAGGATTGATATGTAGATAAAACTATACATTTATGGACATATCTAAAAATAACTTTTGAGTGAAAAAAGATGCATAAAATTCCTAGACCATGAAAGCAAACACAAACTAATATTACAGTTGCTATATATTACTTATGAGTATACATATAAGATAAGATTAAAAACATGGACTGGAAGATCACAGAACAAATCATGACAATTGCCTTTGGGGAAGAAAGAAAGGTAGAAGCAGACTAAGGCAGGTGGGTAAAGAAGGCAACTGTAATGTTTTATTTTTTACTCATTAATTCATTCATTTTTTGGTACTGAGGATTGACTCCAGAGTCACTGCAAAGGAAAAATTTGAAGTATGATTAAATGTTAACAGCTATTAAATCTGAAGTCTTAGTAGCCAAAATATAAAAGCTTATTCCACTTGCCGGTATCTTATTTTTTTCAAAACAAAGCAAAATCCCTCATACTCTCACAAGAAAGTGTCTTGATTAATCCCCACTTTACCATTTCTTAGGGAGCATAAATTTAGGATGCTGCTGGAACAACCTTCCTGGGCTTTTGGGTCTTAGAAAGCAGCAGGAGCATTTCTGAACTCCTGAGAACCCAATCACACCCTGTCTGTACCTCCTAAGGGAGCCTTTAAAAGCCTCAGGACCTTCTTCGTGTCTAAAATATACAGCAGCAAAGCACAAGGATGAACAAGAGCCTCCAGATAATCAAAAAACAATTAACTCACAACTGTACATAAGTTTCTAATATTCTCCAGAAGATAATTACTGGTTTGGAAGGTAACTGAACAAGTAACAAATCCATCCGAAAAGCTTAAGAATTAAGCTTATTCATGTCTCACTTCACACTGCAACAAAATTCAATAAAAGCTCATTTATTCTTCAAACTCTACCTGTTTCAGCTTCAGACTCTGAGTCATCTTCCTCATCTTCTTCACTGGAACAGCTAGATTCATCTTTTTTTCCTTCTTCTTCTTCATCGACCTTTTCTTGTTCCAGAGATTCAATACGGGATGCATTTTTCTCTGGCTCAATAATCAGTGTTTCTTTGCTGGGAAACAAAAACAGCTTTCAAATGATTATAAACACAAAAGGTTAAAATACTTGGGTCTGTCCACCCCCCCCCATCCACAAGAACTGTGCCTGTGGCCATTATGCTGATGCATTCACAACTTTAAAAAACCTGCTTTTTATATTTTACTTACTTTTTAAAGGTCTTCTGTGACTGGTTATTGTCCATATTTGCTGTTGATTCAATTAATGGAGATTTCTTATCTCGTTTTTCACTATGGAGCTTTATACAAAGTTATGCAAAGAAAAGTAAGAATAAGCTATTAAGATAATATGTGTGAAATACAGAGTTTAAAATAACAAAGTAGTGCTTCACATGCTCAGCAAAAATACAACAACAACAACAACAAAGATTTAAATTTTCTATAAAGGAAAGGGCTTGAATAAAGAATAACGCCAGGAAATTAAAACTCCAAGTAGGACTAAGTTTGATTTTTTAGACCCCTGTAACTTTATTCACCAACATGGCCAAGAGCACTAATCACTTAGGATGGGCAGTGGCACTTTACTTAGAAGTCTAGTTTCCCAGTAACACAACTCCTTGAATATGTATGGCTTGCTCTTAGAAATCTGAGATTGTACAGTTTCCACTTCTGAAATAAAGTTTGCCATGGAATTAAAAGAACATGTTACTCTTGAGAACATACAGATTATTTAAGGACTCATTTTGTGAAGAAGAGGAAAGAGAAACTGGGATAAATGATATAAAAGACTATCCCCACCATCTCTTTCCTGATTATTTAGTGTGGCTGCTAGGAATAAATTAAAAACCACAGAATATCACAAGAATACTTTTTTGGGGAGGGGAGGTGCTAGAGATCGAACTCAGAGCCTTGTGCTTGCTAGGCAAGTGGTCTACCGCTGAGCTAAATCCCCAACCCCAAGAATACTTTTTAAAATGAAGTTCAAAGCTATGAGAAAAATTCATTTCTAAAGGCAATTTGTAGGTAGTCATTACACATACCAGATTTTGTTTTTTTTGCAGCTCTTCTAAATATCCTAAAATGTCTTCATCTGCTACATCAAAGGCTGTCTGGCCCTACGCAGGAAACAAGGTGAGAAGTGATAGTAAAACAGTCAATAAATTACAAAATGCCTTCAGTAATTTTGTGCAACTATACAGAAAGAAGTTAGTAACATTTTTTTGGTTGTTAAATAACATGATACCTATAACTGAAAAGAAGAAACTCACGTGAGAGAGAAACTGCTGACAATATCTCCCCTTATTCTTTAATAACAGCTTAATTAATACGTAATTCATATACCACACTTATCACCCACTTAAAGCATATGATTCAATGCTGTTTTAAATATACTCAGAAAATGTACAATCAGCTTCATAATCATTTTTACAACATTTTCATCATCCCCCCCAAAAGACAGAACAGTGCTTTCCCACCCATTTTCCCATTACCCTCTCAGCCCAAAGTAACCAATAATATACTATGTAGACTACGCTTATGCTGGAAATTGCACATCAATTGAATCTTGTAATCTACGGTCCTTTGTGACAGGCTTCTTTCACTCTGCATGTTTTCAAGGTTGATCCACATTATGGTACACATCACTACTTCACTGCTTTTTATTGACAAATAAGATTCCAATGCATGATATAGAAGTTTTGCTAATATAATCATCAGATAAATATTTGCTTTTTTTGCCTGTACTGTACTGTAATACACAATGCTGCGTGAACACTGATGTAACAAGGTTTTTTTGTGGACATCTATTTTCATTTTCTTGGCTGTAGTGCTGTGAGTGAAATTACCAGGTCATCTTGGTAGCTACTATTTTAACCTTTGGAGGCATTCTTTTTGATACTTTTCTAAAACTTTACTCTTGGTATTATTTCCAAACTGTTTAATGTTCCGCCTACCCTAAGTATTGCTTAGTTTCAAAAATTAGTCCACATGAACATTTATCAATCAATTTGTATTCACTGTAGAAAAGAAAACTTCCAAAGAGCTCTTGATTTTCCTCGCTAGAAAAACCTTCCAGTAGGAATTAAGAAGCAATCTATCCTTCCCCACCCAAGTCAAGATGAAAAGCTTTAAATTTAATAAATTCTCCCCATTCAACCTTGAGTATTAGAAACAAAAAATTAAATACTTTAAGAAAAAAAATGATATGATTTAAGGTGCCTTTTAAAATAGCAATATGTTAATTCCAGTTTTGCTATATGACATTCTTTTTGTAATTAGTTCTGAAATGTTGTAAATGCTATACTCATAATGTAAACTGTAATTAAGATCATGTTATTACATGAAACAACTCACTGATCCTTCCCTCCCCACTCTTTCACTCTCCCTCTCCCCCTCCTCCCTCCATCCTGAGCCTTTGCATCAACTATATCTCTTGCCCTTTAGGTCTTGGTTGGGCTCAAACTTTTGAACTTCCTGCCTCAGCCTCCCAGAGTGCTGGGATTACAGGCATGCACCACCATGCCCAGCTTTGCTGACTTCCCTTTTAAGTATTCTTCTACACATGTCTCAATCCTTAAGAATGAAATACCCAATTTGAAAAATATTTTGAATTGTAATTAAGTTTCTTTAGCAGTTAAATGTAATCAATGGAGTTAGTTTAATAATCAACAAATTTTCCTTTTTAAGAGTAAGAAACTGAGTCACCAGATTAATCTTTCTTTTCATGCATTCCCATCACGAATGAGTCTACTTTGCAAACAGCAGAATAGAGAATAAAAACTAGCATAAAATGCAGGCAATAAACAAAAAAAATTTCTAATGTTGAAAAGGCATACTCACAACTTAATAATTTAATCATGCTCTTTGAATAATCTATTCTACAGTTATGAAGCAAACAACTGTGAAATGATGAGCATTACTTAATTCCTAAGTACACTACTTAAGAATTATGCTTCACTAAAGGAGTATAACTGCAGTGAAAAATATGTAAGTGCAGTTACTCAAGGCAATCAGGAAACAACTGAGGATGACACAATGCCGAGATGTAAGAAAATAAGAATTTTATCAATCAAGAGAGCTTTCTTAAATGAAAAAACAAAACAGACCAGGCTGCTTAAAAAAAACCAGTTCAATACATCTACAAGTTACCAGGGTTACAGATACACCAGAGCTGCTGTTTAAATCTAACTTCATGATCTCTTTATTTTTCTTTACTCACTTACTATAAATGAATAATCTCTGTAGATACGATCTTTCTTCATCTTCACAACCACCAGCAAAGTAGCTGGGGTGTGAACTATGATGATTCTTATTGTACAGATGAGGAAACTCAACCTCTGAGTGCTGGATATCTGCCTAAGTCATGCAGGTAATGAAGGTGAAGTCTCTACTGTTTTAGTACCTCATTTTGTCTTTATAGCAAATAAATTCCAAGTTCACACAAAATTATGGTACAAAAAGAAATAGAAGTGTCTGTTGTTAGTAGCAGAACAGCTTTTTTATTCATTTATATATTTAAAGTGAGTTATCAAGCTAAAAACTTGTCTGCTAAAAACTAAATGAGTTATCAAGCTAAAAACTTGTCATTGTATTAATGCATTACAAGAAATTTCAACTAAAAAAGCAGCCTACTTAAAATTTCAGAAGGGAGAATACTTACAGTCTAGTAAAACAATTGCTTTCATAAGTGAAGGAAGCAAAATAATCTTTATATTTAAAATCAGTACCACCTAATTTATAATAGTTGAAATGATAGCAAATGTTTCACTAGATTACTAATTCAGCTAAGGAAATACTAACATGTTTAAACTAGGAAGTGATAGTCTTTTTGGAAAGCAGTTTCAATTGATAAATTTCATTTTCCTGCTCTTATCTGAAAGCAACTACATACTAGTAAAGAATCAATTATGAGCACTGCCTGTAAGACCTTTAGTCACTGGGAGAGAGACTGGAATGCAGGCTAGAGTTCAGAAAGTAATAGGTATCCACTAATTTCTTTAGAAAAACCCCAACTGCAGGGAAAATTCTTATATGAAAACAGAGGAAACATGAGTTACAAGGCTAAAATTATCTGGGTTTTTACTTAAAATTAAACAGTATCAACATATGTCTTCTAATGCTAATTATAAAACAGAAAACTACTATAATCAAATACAAGAGAGACAGCAAGTTACTGAAAGTTTTCACTAAAAATTCAGACTGAAAACTTTTGTATTTACAGGTAAGTACAGATCTCTACTTCCAAATGAGTCATTTTCAAACATGTGCACTTTCCTGAAGATTCTATTTTCTATCATTTTACCTGCATGTTTTTATGTAAAATACATTTTAAAATCAGTTATTGAAATACATATTGGAAGGAATTCAGAGGGCTTCTTTATAGGACATGAAGCTAGCCTCAATCTCCAACCATTTATGTACTGGCAAATCTCGGGCATATGGTATGTCATTGTTCTCTTTATTTTGCAGGTCCCCATTAGAAGCTGCAGTTCCTAAAGCAACTAGCACCAGCACTCATGTTACTATACAAAACACAATTAAATGACCCTGTTATAAATAAAGATTAGATTATTTTATGAACCTCTGCTAAGTAATTTACTATGTTACTCTATGAAATTCAATACATTAGAAACATTCTATGGAAGTTAATGGGTAATTAGATGCACTTAGAGAATGCATTTTGAGCTTACTACTGTTGGAAGATGATACTTATTTACTAAGATGGAGGGGGAAGTGACTGGCAATAACATGATTATACTGTTAAACTAATGATATTTGAAAGGTAGCACAGGAGAAAATTCTAATGAGAAACTTGATAACTTCAATCTATTCATATTTTTGAAAAGCACTGGTAAGACATTTGCTCCTTCCTTCCTTTTACTTAATTGTGTGATATGAAGTAAATTAATTTACCATAAAACTTAATGGTATTTATCATTTCACTATCAATGTCACTTAGCCACTATAAGGATGCTAATATGACTATTAGCTAAAGACAATTTGAAACACCCTTCTATATGTGTTCCAACTCATATTTACACAGAAATGCAAATTTTTAAAAATTACGAATCCCTAAGAATACAGTATCAATGCAATACGCAAATGTTCTCTATATGTATGATATGATTACGGAAAGAATAATACTTCTTTCTTTGCGAAACAAGTCCAAAAACACTACATTTGGGAGATAAAGACTTCAACCATTAATTAATGAATTAATCAGGAACAAAATGTTGTTTTATACAGTTGATACAAATACAATTATATAATTTATAGTCTTATATTTTGAGACTAAAATTTTATTTCTGTATTTTAAATACATTTTAAAAGGCTTACCACTTTGTTGACCATCTCCATATCACATAGATTGTCCACTAAAATTCGGCATGCTTCTTCTTTACCCCAATGAGCTGCAGCATGAAGAGGTGTCCAACCATCATAATCTTTAATATTAACATCATAGCCTGCCTGTATCAAAAGTCTGAAGAAATTAGAGTGAATTAGATAATCATTAAAGTTTAGAAATTAACAAACATGATTAATAGCTTTCTACCATGCAATTTACCCAAATTTGTAATATAGTTCTTTTCAGAGTTCCCCTCCTGCTAGTGAATTAACTAGGGCAAAGAGAAAGTAATTTTCAGGAAAACACTAATAAAAAGAGAATTTGAGTCACTGCCACAACGATGCAATTTTAACTAATTCCCACTGACTGCCATATACAGTGTGGGGTAACACTGATTAATTCTTGTTAGTATCACTTGTAAGAGAAATTTTCAGAGAAAAGCCCATAATTTTTCAATGTAAGATCAAAAATTGATGGATCAAATTGTATATTAAATTGATGTACTTCGGGAACCATTTTTAGGCATCCACATGATATGTTTTTTATCTTAGGCTAAATGTGTTCTAAAAAACACACTGGAATCAAACAAGATTATTTTGTAATGTTTTGTTCCCTTGTAGTTGAAGAACTGGTTTATGAAACCTTTCATGAACCATGATGATCTTCCAACAGAAATCTTCAAAGAAAAATGAGAATCTGACTCTAGGAAAAAAAACAAAGCAAAACACATATGCTAATGAATTGAGTTTATTTTTCTGCAGCAGTAAAAAGCAGATATCCCAATCATCAGCAAGCTGGCTAATAGTAATGAATTTTAATACAATCCAGAGTGGCATAAATATATTAGTATGCCCTTTAACTGCTTATTGCCATTAACCTTTATTTTATATCGAAATTATGCTGAGAGAGAGCAAGGAGAAGGTCTATAAATTGCACAAACCACAGCTCCACACACACAGGCGAACACTAAATACTTCACAATTCATGAAATCTATTATACGTTTTTACCTTACTTTCCAAGAGGTTGAGCTTGAGAAGGGGCTTCTTTTTACCTACAGAAGGTGGTAGTGATAGCTAACATAATCCCCTCTTTATTTATTTTAAAAAAGTGATACCCTACTATCTCATAGTACCTGAAGCAGCTATCTCCAATCCTGGCTCCATAAGAAAACCATCTGAAGAATTTGCTTAGGAGGAAAAACAAAAAAAAAATTCCAGCTCCACCCCCAGTACTATGAAATTAATCAGCCTGTTGAGGTCCTGTTAATTAATCTGTGACTTCACTAAGTCTTCCAAATGATTCTCACATTACTGTCTGATATCCATCCATCTGCAGACCAACACTTACAAGCCATGATCAAAAAAAAAGGCTAACAGATGAAAAGTGCAGAGATTAAAGAAATACTACTAGTAACTGGACTATAAGACAATAAAATATGCCCCATTAACAATGTGAACTCTAATACTGTCAAATATCATAAGCAACAGAAAATTGTAAGTAAATGGGAATCTGTGTAAAGAGGCAAGAGAAAACTAAGAAAGTCGATTACTGTTTCTCTTTTCTTTTTTTTTTAATTTTTACCAAGAACATGTATTGGTACATTATATACATAATGATCATAATCAACATGGTTATTTTGTACCTGTACGTGATGTATCTTGGCTTTCCCCCCTTTCCCCTCCCCTCCATTCACCCACCCCTCTCTATTTGCAACAAGTTTATTTACACTTTTCCATTTTTTTCCTTTCATCTTACTTTTCTTTCAAGCTTCTTCTTTATCCCCCTTTTCCCTATCTAGTTCTCCTCTCTTTTGAATACTATCTCTCTCTTTTTTTTTAAACATAATATCTATTATACCCCGTTTCTCTGATATGAGAAACCATAAGTGTAAATAACGACAAAGGCGATTACCGTTTTTCAACAAACATGATTATATATGTGCGGCCCTAGCAGGGCACTTCTGAGAAACAAAGAAAGAAAAAATAACAGAATGTATATTCAAGAAGGTTCTAATGGAGGACAAAAATCAAGAAAAACAAACAACAATCAACCTTCAAAGACAGTTCTATTCTGGAGATGGAATAGAAGTACGGAACTGAAAATCATCAAAATCAAATTGAAAGAAATTGTGTATTTTTTGGGGGGGTTACATTTGATAGAAACTCCTTCCATTTAGTTATATATTTATATAAGTAATACACATCCACACACACAAAAGATAAAAAGTGAAGTCAGTCTCCCACTGCAAAACATTAGCCAACTAGTTTCTCCTCTCTGTGGACAGTAATATTGAGTGGCTCCTCACTGAAAGATTTCATGTGCAAATACAGTTTTTAAACTTAAAAACGAAAACAAATAATTTATACTCATATCCTTGACTGTGACATTTCATAATATGCCCTAATGTTCTTTCTATAACAATGTTAAGAGATTTCTCATTCATGTTTTAATTACTGTAGAATATTCCAGGGAAAGGATATACCATGATTTATTAAACCATTCTCCTTCAATTATAAATAATGCTACTAGTAAATTCCTTTCTTCTTGTCTGGCTAAGAGTATCTGTAAAAAGTCCCAGAGGCATAACTGCTGAGCTGAAGAATAACTATTACTTCGACAGAATTTGCTCAATTGTCACTTATACTTCCACCAATATTGTAAGAGTTCCTCTTTCCCACGCCTTGCCAATACAGTAGGCCCAATGCTTGATGTCTGCAATATGATTTAAAAACAGAAACTTATTGAGTTATATTTGTACTTAATTATTAATGATCTTGAATTTTCTCCACATTTTTAACATGCTTCAATTTTGTAAAAAGATCAAATGAAATTTGCCTCCAAGTTAAAGAGATGATGATAAGGCATGGAGACAAAATAGGAGTAGGTATAGTATTAAGACATCACGACAGAACCATGCATAGATAAATGTGGCTGAAATAATGCATGGTTGAAGTGCAATACTGCCTAGCTTAAAAGAACAGATAATGGCTAGATGGTAAAGGTCTTAGGTGTAAGTTGAGCAATTTAACACTTATTCTAATTCCCACTGAGAACCTTAAAAAAAGATTTACAAAGTCTTGATAACCTAATTATAAAGCTCACTTGGAAGCAGTATAGAAACTCATTTCACATATTCATATATGTGTTTACAGAAACAAGAGTTTTAAGAAACAATTCTTACCTTTACTACACGCAATACTCTAATATTTTAAAATTGCTATTAGCAACTCACCCTGCTCATTTCATGACTTGCTAATAGAGTTTGAGAAATTTCAGATTAGAAAGAAATGATCGGGGGAAGAGAAACTTGATTAAAAAGCACCATTCTGTTCTAGCAGAAAGCTCATGTTATTGAATGAGCAAAGACTGAAAAAAGAAAGAAACTTGCTAAGAGGTAACCCATTTTGCTGTTTTTACTGATGAGAAGGGAATAAGGAAGGCACTGATAGTAGGAGTGCAAATGTATTACAAGTGATACAAAGAGTGCAGATCTTGTAAGGGCTGGCCTTACTCCTTCAAATCTGTATGAAAAAAGTTATGCACTGAATATATTTTTTAACATAGTTGGCAAGCCTTTGGCACTGCATAAATAAAATGAGTGTATACACACACACACATACATACACAGACTCCCCCCTTGCCCCCATTCACAAAAGAACTTTGTTCCAAGGCAACTGAGTGACAATACACAGTTCCACATAGTCATATTGTTGATGGCTGGATATTTAGTATCATGCCATTAGCACTCTGAGTTCTAGTGCTCCTGGAGTAAAAAAGAAAACTATATTTCGGATAAATTACATGAAAATAAGTATTCAACAGAAAGTAAACTCTCAATTTGATATGTTTATATATTACTCTTAGTCTCAGAAAACAGTTAATCAATTTGGGAACCTCAAAATGATTGTAACAATTTGTTCAGAAGGTAACATATAATGATTAACTGACATTTAGATTCAACTTAGGAGAAAACTACAACTGGAAAAACAAGAATAGAATAGTCAAAATTTGAGTGAGAGAACCTTAGAAACAAAAAGCAACCATACTCAAGGTAGTTCTTTCTGAAAACAGTCATTAACTCCTTTATAAGCTGATTTAAAATGTTTGCAAATACTAAGAAAAGTTATAAACAAGCCAAAGTGTAACACAATTCTATAAAAAACAATACTTACTTTAAAACTTCTGTGTAGCCTTTAGCAGCTGCAACATGAAGTGCTGTACCTCCAGATTTTGCATGCCGGACATCATTTATGTGGCCACTATTCAACCACTGCCTTGCATCTCTAAGCATTATCCGTTCTTCTTCCTTTCGAGCTGCTTCAATATCAACCCCTGATAAAATAAAAATGATTATATTTTTTCTTAATAGAAAATGTTCTATTTCTATGCTGAGAAAATTCTATCAAATCTTTCAAGTTTAAATGAAAACTAAAATTGAAGCCAATTTTTTTTCAAAAATGGGCTATTTATACCATCCATATTGGCTAAACACATGAATGTGGGAACACTATAAATAGTTTATTAGCTTTCTCTATGAATTAGTTTTTGCCTCACAGTATTATTTTGGTTTTCTTTTTGCTTCTTTGTATTATTTGTTTTGTTTTTAAAAACTTGAACATTTTCCAAGTTATGGAATCTGTTCTGGATTCTTCAAGGCACAGCCACAGAATCTATATTAGTCTGGATACAGATATTAGTACAGATATAGGAGACACTAAGAAGTGAAAAATCAGGTTTTTAAACTGAGCAACTGAAAAACTTAAAATCTCAAATTTCATAAAGTTTGATGTCCCACAGACATTTAATTAGAAATATCAAGTAGTCAGATGGTCGTATGAGCCAGAATAGAAAAAAGTAAAAGAAATAATAAAATAATATGCCATGGCCATCTCAAACTCAAGGTTAAAATCTTAACCCAACTGTCTCTAAGTAATCTGCTTAGTGTCGATCTTGTATTTCCCGCGCTAGGTAC
>PVJO010011785.1:39610-58300 GCA_004026905.1 Hystrix cristata
CTAAGTAATCTGCTTAGTGTCAATCTTGTATTTCCCGCGCTAGGTACCACAACTTACCCAGCAACCTAGGACTCAACTGAATTCCACCCTTTACCTTAGTCCCACTTTCTAATCAATTAAATATCTGATTCAAGTTGTCTTCTAGATGGCTTCTATCACCATCTTAGTTTACCTCTTACACCTCACTTTGACTACTACCACTGACCCTTAACTCACTCAGCCTCAATTGTTGCCAATTCATTCCCTTCAGTACTGCCAGACTCAAAAAAAAAAAAAATATGATCATCTCACTTGTCTGCATGTACACAAAGTTTGCCAATGGCTGCTCTCCTACTACAAGATAAAGCTCATGCATGCTCTTTAGTGTAACAAAGCCGTTTATGACCTAGTCTCAATGTATTT
Organism: Hystrix cristata; assembly: GCA_004026905.1. Lineage (NCBI taxonomy): Eukaryota > Metazoa > Chordata > Mammalia > Rodentia > Hystricidae > Hystrix > Hystrix cristata. Next base: position 40,013 of record PVJO010011785.1, read on the forward strand.
TTAACTTCATCTCTAGTCTTTCTCTTCAGTGTTGTAACAACTTTTACCTCCACAGAGGTTGCCACATGCATCATGCTGTTGTGCAAACTGTTATCCCCTTTCTGGATTATATCCTTATTCGCCTTGCTTATCACATTACCATTTCTTCGAGATGTACTAACTGTTCAACAGTCAACTGAAACTCAACTTTTGAAAAGCAGATAATAATTCAATAATATTTCAAAACCTCAACATTATACAAGTACAGGAAAAGTCATCTTCAAACTAAAGCTATCTCATTACTGCATCTGAAAGAAACTTACAACAGTGTTTTCCAGACTGCACAAATACAATCAATTCTATATGCGATACATATGTAATGAACACAAGCTATTACACTTTTTATAAAAATAAAATGTGCTGGATACGGTGGCACACATCTGTAATCCCAAAACTCAGGAGACTGAGGGATCAGGATCACAAGTCTGACTGAGGCCAGTCTGGGCTACAAAGTGAGATCCTGCCTCAAAAAACCAAAAATAAATAAAATGTCACCACTTCTAAAAGACAGCAAAATTACATAACAAAAATGTTCTACCAAAAGATAATCAGCATACTCTAAGATGCCTTTTAACGAAAGAAATTATAAAGCTGTAATTGTAATACATTAATAATCTTCTTTAGTAAATAATTTATCTTAGATTTTCTTATACTTTATTCTTTCACTGTCTTTAAAAATATACCTCCTGCTGGGCATAGTAACACCTGCCTGTAATCCCAGGACCCTGAGAGGCTGAGGCAGAAGGATCCCAAATTCAAGCCCAGACAGGGCAATTTAGTGACTTAGTGATACCCTGTCTCAAAAAAAAAAAAAAAAAAAAAAAAAAGGGCTGAGGATGTAGCTTGGGGTGAAGGTCCTGGGTTTAATTCCCAGTACTGCAAAAACAAACCAAAAAAATAACAAAAAACACATGTACCTCTTTATTTTTATTTCTACTATCTTTATCATCTTAAACACTGACTCTTATTTTTGCTATTGCTTCCTCTGAACTTGAAATTTACAAAAAACCCCTACTTCTCTAATTTTATGCTATCTTTACCTAATTATAAAACAATTACTCCCTTCCATTTCCAAATGATATTTATACAGTATCTGATGTATATATAAAAACAAAACTCAAATTTAAAGTATATCTGAAAGGAAACTTGTAAATTTAAGAAAAAGTAAGTTAGAGAAGAAAAATTTTCATTTTTAATTTTTCTAAAAAATACAACTGACTAGAATATATAGAGACCTTGCTTAATTCATCAAAAATACAGAAAGTATCACAACCCCCCCCCACACCCATACAGTATTATGTATTAGGAGACTTGTTTTCTAATTTCGGCATCTTGACTAATTAGTGATGTTGAGAAAGCTCCAACTTTTTTGGATGTTTAATCTAAGCCCCCTTATTAGATGTATTACTTGGACAAGACACTTAATCTATATTTCTTCATTTGTAAGATGGGAGTGATGATAGTATCTATCCCACAAAGGAAGAAAAGAGAAGGAGAATCAGAGTTTTAAAACTGGCAATAAAAGTTAACATCTTAGTGCTCACAGCTTATCTAAGCACTTGACATATACAGATAGTCCTCATTCAATGACTGGACTTATGACCCGTTGCTCAGACTTACAACATACCTTTTTTTCTGTAGCGTTTTGTACATCTTAGTTATAGAGCCTCAATGTCTTTTTTTTGTACAGTAGACCTAGTGTATTCACTACTGCATGTAAGAGTTACATAAATAAAAGCAAAGTAATCAAGTTTGAGTTTCCTTTGACCATTTCTTTGTTCTGAATATTCTAATATACATACTACATACAATTCTTCATTTAGTGACCAATTCACTTAACGACCTAGTTGCAAGAACAGAACTCGGTCATTAAATTAGAGGGATGTCTGTATTCATTTTTTCAGAACTACTCCAGTGTGTTTGTCAGGGAAACAACTTGGACTCTTTCTTTCTTATATACCTTCCTGCCTAAACTTTCAAAATACACCCATAATTCATCTCTTCACTACTAATCTACTACCACTTAGGTCCAAGTTCACCTTATCTTGCCTGGATTATTACAACTACTTAACTATTCTCCTAGTTTACTTCTGATTTTGCCTCCCTACAATCCATTCCCAAGACAACAGCCAGAGATCCTTTCTAAATATAAGTCAGGTCGTATTAGTCCTCTGCTTCAATCCTTCCAGTGGCTTCCTACTTCACTCAAACTAAGAGCTAAAGTCCTCCCAAAGGCTCACAAGGCTTTATGTGACATGACCTTCTGCTTTTCTGCATCCTCAACTCTGAGCGGGGTCTTCCTTTGCTTTGTCTGCTCTGGTCATGCTAGCTTACTTGCACCTTCTCTAAAATGTCCCGGGTACCTTCTTACTTGTTCCACAGATTCACAGACTCACTGTTTCATCTCATTCAGATCTCAGTCTAAATGCCCACTTATCTGGAAAGCCTTCTTAACCGTTGCATTTAAATTTGCAATGTGTCACAACCACCCTGTGCACTTTCTCTCTCCTTTGCCTGCTTTACTTTGTTCTAAAACATTTATTTCCACATAATTTTCATAATTTTAAGCCTGAACTTCTGCTTATACTTTCTTCATATTTTTAAAATATTAAAGATAGAGTTGAGAAACATTATTTTTCAAATACAATCACTGCATATTATCTGGTAAGCTGATGATTTTTGATATTATTATCTTTTAATGTTAACAAATACTTTTATAGGAAAAGTCAAGTATTATATTTCTACTAAAGCAGTTTTTAGTATTTTTCCCATTTAGGTTGCTTTGTGCATTACCTTGCCGATTAACTTCATTTTGAAGCAGCTCTTCCATGGCCTCCTCTTCCGCAATATCTAAAGGTGTGTCTCCTTCACTGTTGACAGCTCCTACATGTGCTCCCTGACCAATCAAAAACCTGTAAAATCAGGGGAAAGTTAGTAAAGCGAAGATAATATATGCTTCCACAAACACTTTGTTATTTCCAGATGTACTGATTTCTTAACTGATCTCCATGCTTCTAGTCTCATCAACATAAACAAGAGTTCTTAATCTGTGGTCCATATGTAGAATGCACAATGGTCATAAAAAATTCAATTTTGCCTGGGTGCAATGGCACACACCTGCCATCCCACCACTCTAGGAGACAAGAGGATCACAAATTGGAGCAAAGCCCAGGCAACTTAGAAAGACTTTATCTCAAAAAATGAAAAGGAAAGAAGTTGTAGCTCAGTGTTCAATCCTCAGCACCACAAAACCAAACCAAATCAGACCAGACCAAGAAAGAAAGAAAGAAAGACCAAGAAAAAAAACAAGCAAGCAAGCAAGCAAATGTATAACTACATCATGAATACTGTTTTCCTAATATTCTGTTAAATGAATTCCAATATAATTGCCTTTCAAATTTCAAATTAAGAAATTTTTGGGGCTGGGGATTTAGCTCAGTGATTAGAATGCTTGCCTTGTAAGCACAAGGGCCTGAGTTCAATCCCCGGCACCACAAAAAAAAAAAAAAATTAAGAATTTTTTAAGTGATACTATCATGCAAGAAGAAAACATGTATGGCCTTCAATGATGTATACTTGCCCTCTTATTCAACCTCATTCTATCTGTATCACATTTTAGGATCCAGTAAATAGGAAATTAGTTGTGGTTCGAACTTGTTTTTGGTCTCCTTGATTTTTCTTTTCCGTACATTAAAAAATGGGCCTTTTAAAAAAGATCTCTAATCAATTTAACTCATTTGTATTTTTATTGACTATATAAAAGCATTCTTATTATACAATACTAAAAAAAAAAAAGTCCACAAAGAGCAGTAAAAAAACCCCAGAACTCAAAACAAAACAAAACAAACAAAAAAATACGCCCCCAGAACTCATTTATACCTCTCCCTCTATTATATGTTCTTTCCTCAGAGACAACAGTTATCAACAGTCCGGGAAACATCTTTCTAGTAGCTCTGCTATGAATTTATACGTATGTATACAAACACACATAGTCAGTATTATAAAACAAAAATTAATGGGATTGCTCTAATGAACTAGAACGTAATTCTTCCCTCGTAACAGCTGAAAAATATCCTACAATAGGGCTGGACCACACTGTTTATTTGTTTTTTGGGGCAGAACTGGGGATTGAACCCAGGGTCTTCATGTAGTGCTACATCCCAAGCTCTTTTTTAATATTTTATGTTGAGACAGGGTCTCACTAAGTCACTGAATTGCCCAGGTGGGGTTCTCAATTTCAATGTTCCTGCCTCAGCCTCCCAGAGTGCTGGGATCACAGGCAAGAGCCACCATTCCAGGCTGGATTGCAGTGTCATTTAAAACTATCCTTTTAACGTCTATGCTCTTCAAGTCACACTTCATATCATCATTCTTTAAAAAATTCCCCAGCACAATAGAGATAACACACTGATTTAATTTGTATTTTCCACTAAGTATGAGGCTGAAAATATCTGGATATATTTGCTTGAATTTGTATTTCTCCTTTTATGCACCACTCATTTACATATTTTGCCTGTAAATGTGTTAACTCAACAAATATTCAGCAGGTCTAGTATGTTATATGCCAAGAATACAATACTAAGCCAAAACAAATGAATTTTTCCCCTCAAAGAGCTTACAGTCAAGTAAGAATTACACATATACATGTAAAGCTGGGCTGAGTCCTATGACAGAAAATTACATGGTATCTACAAGTAATTATAGGGTGAATATTCCTCACTTGAAGTCCTTGAGACTAGAAGTATTGAAATTTCAGATTTTTTTTTGGAATTTGAAATGTCGGTATATAAAGTACATAATGAGATTCATGGGGAGAGAACCCCAGTCTAAATACAAAATTAATTTATGTTGTAGGCCTATCTATCTATCTATCTATCTATCTATCTAATAATCATAGCCAGGAAGTAATTTTACCCAATGTTTGTAGTGTGCTATGTTTTGAATGTGACTTAGTACATGAGGTCTGGTGTGGAATTTTCTACTTGTAGCATCATGTCAGAGCTCAAAAAGTTTCAGACTCTGGATTTTGAATTTTCAGATTAGAAATGCTCAATCAGCAATAGGAAAAACTGATTAAATGAAGTAAACAGAGGACTGTTTGATAGAGGGACAGTATGTCCTAGGAATGAGAGAACAAAAAGCACCACAGCCTGTGACAAGAAGTATGTACAGCTAGAGGTGGACCCAGTACCTTTTTCGACAGTAACTGAAATAATTATTTTATGTATCTTTATTGTACATACATACACACAACACAGAGAAGAATGAAATAATATACAGCATATGGTTATCAATGGTTATCTCTAAGAGGTAGATTAGAATGATTTGTATCAGTTGTTTTGAGTATTGGTGGGGGAAGACTGTATTTTGCTATTCAACTTTTCTGTAATAAGTTTATTTTGCAAATGTGTACAGTATACAAAAACAGTAACCTTACCATTGTGTAGCCTGACATTTTCACAATACACTGTAAACATTTTTCTGATTTTCATGCAACTTCTAAAAACAGGTTATACTTGAATTCAATAACTTTTTCTGTTTTCACAATTTTAAAAATGTAATATAAAACTAAAAGAGAATACTTCATTAAGTACTACAAATAAATTAATGTATAAAGTAGAAAAGTAAGTTATAATTGGATTAATAAATTATGCTATGCTTTAAGACAATTCTGGTAGGCAAAAATCCCAATTAGGAATATTTACATGAAAATTCTGCTTGGGTACTGGAAATTAGTCAAAAGATCTAAAGATGGAGAATAAAAAGAATACCTCAGAGTTTCTGCAGTGGGTGGAGCAGAGGAAACTATACGAAGCACAGTTCAAGGAAATAACATCAAAACCACATATATAATCCAAAATTTATATAAACAGGAAAGATAGTAAGAGAAACTAAAAAGAGTGCAAGTTCCAATGGCTGGCAAGAAGTAGGGCCTGGAGCTGCCCCGAGCCAAAATGTGTACTGTACTCCAGAAACATCATTTGCAAACATAAGTATTAAAAAGAGACATTTAAAAAAATAAATGAAATCCCACAGCATTAATTCTTACTAAGAATAACTTTCAAAAGCCATTCAAAGGTGGCTGGGTAAAGAAAAGCAGAAACATTTATGTTCTTCAAATTTTGGGTTTACTTCCCACCTATAACTCTTAATACCTATTTGACATTAATTAATTTAAACACTGGAAGGCTAACTTATAAAATAACTTATAGTGCTAGGTGGAGTTTAAATGATTTAAAAACAAACTATCTGTTATAACATCATGCAAAAACATCACATTTACAAAGCAATATTTAAAATAGTCTGTGCAAAATACAGATCACCTGGAATACTAGAAATTAACTTTGAGGAACCCTGAAGATACTGAAAACATAAGGTAGATTTCCTTCAAAACACCAAAAGCTGGGATAGTAGAAGCAGCTGGTACAACTATTCATTTGGAAAAATATGTGATACTTACTTTAAGTTTTCTTTTTTTTTAAATTTTATTTTAATGGTACATTTTCGATATACATATTGATAACATTCGTCATTGGGGATTTGTACTTTAAGTTTTCTTGAAAAGAAAACAACAGACTTTCCCCAGAAGTCCCACATTGATAAGTCAGAAGATTGGGCTGCTTCTAAGATGAACAACTCTGTTCAACACTTCAGGATAAAGAAAATCAGACTTATAATTACTTAACACTGATTAATGATTTCCTTAAACGATACAAAGGAAGCAAATGAAGGAGATGCCAACTAGTACAGGATAAAATGCTTAACCGACTGTAAAAATGTAAAAAGGAATCTAGCAAGTCTTTGATTTGATAAATAACTTTGGATAAATAAATAAGCCTGAAAATCAAGACATGATCCAACTGGAAATTTTACAAAATATGTATGTACTAATGGAAAAAAAATGTAACGAAAGGCGTGAAGTTGTTAACAAAGCTATTTATTGGTTGTAACTTGGCTGTGGTATGTTAGATAAGTAGGAAAGAATCTGCGTTAAGTGAATTTGGAAGACAAATTTTGACAATCTTTATTCTGAATTTTGTAAAAACCGAACTATACCAAGGACTACTTTAAAAAGGGAAGGAGTTCATCTTAACGACTGGATATTTTAATAAAAACTCAGTCTCTAAATTAGAAGATGAGGGCTAGGGATGCAGCTGTGTGGTATAGCGCCTGCCTAGCACGTGTGAGGGCCTGAGTTTCATCCCCAGCACAGGTGCACAAACACAGAGTAGAAGCTGATGAGAACAGGGAATAAAAAAAGAATGAAAAAGTTACTTCATCAACAAAAGGTGGGGAATTTTTTTATTTATTGTAGGAAAACTAATATCGTTACTTTAACCAATACGTGAATTTGTTAAAATGAGAAACTCAAATGAGAAAGTCAGCAAAATAGCACTGTAATAGCTGTTTGTCAAAAATCCAAATGAATTACTCATCCATCCTAGGGGGTAGAAATCATTAAACCTAAGTAGCTTGAACTTTTCAAAGCTGGGTTAAGTAGAACACTGATAAATGCTATTTTCTTTGTGTTTGAGCAACAAAAATCACGAAATAAATATAAATAATCTTATGCATCAATTGTGTGAATGCACTTTCCCATTTTATTTTGGAAGTTCTACACCACGATGAAAAATAGAATTTATTCTATTTACTTATTTAGTATTTTTAAAATATTAATATTTATTACTTATTTTAGTATTTAGTGATTTTACTTTTGAGGCAATTTTCTTTTCCCAATGGATATTTACTCCAAGATACACTAGAGTATATTACTGTCAGCACTACCAGCTTGTGACTTCTTGAAACACCATAATTTGTTATCTGTGCATCCTGAATGTTCTTCATATCACCAACCCTTATTATGCCAATGCAAAATGACCATTTGTGGAAATGCATTCCACAACTGACAACTGTCATGGATCTCTCTTTGAATCACTTCTGTGAAATACAACATTTCCCTGAAAATGTGGGCTTCATCTTCCATTCTTATAGTTCACAGAAATCCCAAAGGAAATGGCTACTCCTGTTAGGGGAATTTTGGTCTGAACTTGGTTGGTATCTACAATTTCTGTCTGGAAGTATATGTAAGTATTGCTTTGAACTACATCCAATACAACTTGGTGAACCATATCATTATTTGTAAATCAGTAAATCCTGTTTTAGCCAAAAAATCAAGTATTACCATGGCTATATCTAGAGAAGGAAATATGAGTTTCTGGTATCACTAATACTACCATCAACCAGCTAGTGGTTTCTTGGAAATTGTTAGTGACTGTTTGGCCCAAACTTTGCTGCCTATTCTTCAGTGTAGCTCAGCATGGTTCTGCCACTAACTCATTCATATTCACAGGACACATATGACAACTTTCAGCCTTTCCTTGGTTTCCAACATGCTCAGATTAACCACGATTCCAACCCTCGTTTCGTGTCACACATTTTGTGTGTATACTCAAAACACTGAGTCCTCAGGAAGCAAAAGTAAAGCAATGTGCAAGACCATGAGAGAAATTCATTGTGATACTCTGGACTTTTATGAGGCTGAACCAATTTCCTTTTACTGCTTATATGAGAACAATATACTGCCAACTAATAGTTTTGACTTTTGGTTTTAGTATGTTCTAGTGCAAATACTGTATCAAGGGACAAATTTTCAATATAACTGAGAAGTTGTTCATTTGATCTGAAAAATACTAGATAACAATAAGAATCCAAACAAAAGTTCTGATATGAGACCTCTGAAAATTTTCCTAAAAACAAATTATTTTCTTTCTGTACTTGATAAACATCTTCTTGCCTTCATGATTTCTGATTTTAAAACTTGCTGTTCATTTTTTCCTCCTCTCCATTGGTGTAGTTTCTAACTGCTTTCAAGATTGTTTCTCTTTGATTTTCACAAGTTTATGTATGACGTACCTTGATACGGACTTCTTTGGTTGATCCTGTTTGGAATTTACTAAGTTTCTTCAGCCTTCAGGTTCATCCCTTTGGCCAAATATGAGGAAAGATTTTAGTTATCCTTTCTTTGAGTATCTATCTTCTCTTTCTCCACTTCACAGAGATTTTTGAGGGCACATATGTTAGGTCTTTTGTTATAGTTCCACAGGTCCCTGAGAGATTGTTCATTTTAGTCAATTTTCTCTCTGTTGCTCTGATTTGGAAATTTCTACTGTTTTCTTAGGTTACAGATTCATTTGTCTATCTCTCCTATTCTGCTCTTAAACCCATGCATTAAGATTTTTCAGCTTTCCATTTGGCTCTTTGCATCTTCTACTTCTTTGCAGACTTTTTAAAAAAAAAAGACTTTCTATTTTTTCATTTCTTACAAGTATGATCATTATTAAAGCATTTTTAGGACAGATGCTTTATAATCTTTATCAGATATTTTAATATTAATGTATCTGTCATCTTTGGAGTTAGTCTTACTGTCTCTTTTCATTTGAGGGATTTGCTTGGTTTACAATTTCACAATTTTCAAGTGAAATCTGGACATTTTGGTTATTGTGCTTTGAAAGTGTAGATCTTATTAAAACCTCTACGTTAGCAGGTTTTCTTTGGCTCTGCTCCAGCAAAGGAAGACGGAGATGTGCCATTTCTTTATTGCAAGGTGCAATGAAGTTCAGGTCCTTCACTTGGCCTCCACTGACACCAGAGATGGGATGGATCTCTTTAATACTTCTGAGTAGGATGCAGTTCTAACTCTCTATCAAGCCTTCAATGATACCGCCTTGAATGAGAGAGGTATGAAGGCCCCACTATTACATCCCATGTAGCCTCCACTGAAACCCTAGCGAAAGAGCAAGAAGGGGTTGGGAAGGAGACCTTCCTTATTGTGTGTTCAGGGTTTTTTTCTGTTGTGTTTGGGGTAGTACAGTCAGTACCCCCCCCAATATTTGATTAAAAAGATCAGGTTTCTGTCAGTACCCATTGGTACATCTGGGCTATTAGTTTTTTTCAGTTCAAACTGTGGATTAAAGACTAAAAGAGAAGCCAGAACAATTCATCACAGTATCGTTCTTCAGGTCTGGAGTTTCCTAACTGCTCTGTTTTCTTCTCTCTACCTTTCATAGAGTTTTATATATAATGTTTGGCAGTTTTAGCTGAACCTACCTTTAGAATAGGAAAAAATACATCTAATTCTATCTTCCTGAAAGCAGAAATGCTCTTGGTCTCATTTTAATTGCAATAAAATTGTACCATTTATAACATTACCAATTTTGACCTTTTTAAGAAACTTGTCAATAACATATCAATCATGTTATTAGTCTCATATCCTGATACTTTGCCATATACTTTGCTCAATTTCTGACACCTTGAAATCATGGTTCCTAATTATGCCAACAATAACTTATGAGAGAAATTAGTCTAAACTAGTTAAAACTAGGTACCTAGATTGTCATTTGTAAAAATTCAAAATGTAAGGAAGTATTTAAATTCTTCATAAAGCAGTGTTCAAGATTCTGTTCCTATTTTTCTAAATTCTTCCCCAGTGCAGTGACTAAACTTTTTTGATTATGTACAAATTTTTTAAAATATCTGTTAAAAATCACTTACACCAAGAATTGTCTTACTTTATTACTATGGCTTTCAATTTCCTGAGGCAAAAATTTTACTCATCTTTTAATTATTCTAAACTATACATTTCCTTCACATCACTGAAATAGTCTAAAGTGGATCTTAAAATCAATGATAACTTATAATCGATATTGGCCAGGTGGTAGACAGCATGACTGCCACTGTCATCCATATGTGAAATCAGTCACAACTAGTTGTACCACTGAAAACACTTCAGTTCAATCACGTGCACTGCTGGAACCATGTATGTTGACCTTAAGCGCTATTTAAAAGATCTTGTTTGGATGTTATCCGAAAACTTTTCATTGATATTTTTTGTTAAGATCAAGAAGCCACCAACAGCTGGGGATTCAGCTCAGTGGTCAGAGCGTCCGCCTTGCACGCACAAGGCCCTGAGTTCGATCCTCAGCATCAAAAAAAAAGAAAGAAAGAAGCCACCAACATCAAAGGCTACAGAATATATTATTAATGACTTTGAAGAAAACTCCAAAGCAATAATGGAAAATTATTAAATAATGTTGTGTCAAAAATACTCTAAATAGAACAGAGAATAATACTGTGTGGAAAAAAAACCTATGGGACATAAATAAAAATGACATAAGCATTTTATTTTTAACATTTTAAATTCACAAATGATGTACTCTGTTACAATCACGACATCTTAGATTTGGTAAAATCCAGTATGTATATTATAAAATGTACCCAAAATATTGCTGGCTTCCTACTGGCATCTCAAACTAGACCAATCTAAAGTTACTTTCTATTACATTGTCTCCCTCTTCCTCTTCTAATTCTGGCTTTAGATCCCTTAATAAGTTTAACAGAATTACTTTCCCAATTACAAAGAAAAAGGCAGGCAGAAAAGTATAGTGCAAAAAGTACAGAATTAAAAAGACTGTTTTGGTTCAAATCCTGGCTCTGCCACTTACCTTGTGTAATTTCTAGCTATAAAATAAGAATTATTAATGTAGATCTATTATCCCTTATCCCAACCCATAATGGAAAAATTTCCATACTTACAAAAGCGACACTATGTACCACACCTTCACAGATCTGAGGAAGCACTCCACAACCAAACACACTAATGTTTTCATTAGAAATAAATTTACTACTATGTGATAAGAATACAAATAGCCTTATATCAGTTTTTGTTATGGTTTGTTGTCAGCTGAACCTACACCAAACTTAGGATTTAAAGCTCTTCACAGTTTGGAATTAGGCATGAGGGACAGTGAGGTAGTAGTGGTCCATTTGCATGTGATTGTTAGGATGCCTGAAATTATGTTAAAGGACTTAGAGCAGTAGAAAAGCAAGTAAGCACTAGTTGAACATTAGCTATTATCATTAACACCAGCTTTGATTTTTCTGCCTACCTTAATAACTATATCCAGTGAATCATACCAACACTTCTCAAGTTTATTCTTCAAATTAAAAAACAGACTGAATGTCATCACTTGTTTAAAAGTGCATCCACACTGAAGGTCAGATTCATCATGGCATATAAATCCCAGCATACAGCTACGATCTCCATATTCCACTCATGTCATCTCCTTAAAAATCTATGGCTCCAAAGAATGCCTTTAATTTAATGCATTAGTAACTTGTTTAACTAGGGAAATTAACACATTTACTTCAATATAAAAGACAAATGTGTAGTAATTTACTCATTCTTCATTAAAGGCCAGACCTTTTCTTTAGATAACATCTCCATGCTGCGCCTTTCTTACATAAACCTATCCGTAATGCTTTATCTAAGATTTCAAAGTACCTTTAGTGTGAAACACAAACTTGAAATTAATAAGTAAAACGATCTCCTTCTAGCTGTTTTTTAGCCTTTTTGTTTTCTCACCCCACCTAATTCAACAGCAATTACAGGTCTTAATAGACCTTGCCTTTGCATCTTTCCAAAGTATTCAACTCAGTTATCATAGCAAAAATTTCTTTTTTGCACTTTTCATGTTTGGAGACAATCCAATTAAATTACACAATGCTAACAGGCATTAACAGGCTGAGAACATACTCAACTACCTTTTTACAGGCTTGCAATCCAACTGATGGAAACAGCGGTCGGTGAGCTTAGTAGAAGTAGTCTACCTGTTGCAATGTTCAGGTATCAGTCAGTATGTTTTAACAAGACAAGCAAATATAAGTTAATACGGCGAAGGCAGTTAAGAGAGTTTTACTGTATATTAGACTTTCCTAGGCAGCTACTTCCCAACTCCCAAAGGCAAAAACTTACTCATTATTTAATGTAACAGTTAATGTCACATCCTCTAGAATCTATGTTTAATTGGCCTAAGCAGAATTAATCACTTCTTCCTTAGCACTCCTTGTATATTTGCTGGTCTATTTATTCTATCAAGTTTAAGAGTTAACTGACTTGACATGTATTGATAATTACATGACAATTAGGGACAGTGTTGCAGTTTGGAGTTTTTTTGTGTGTGTCACACAGTATCTAACTCTACTTGTGACATAATAGAAAAAGTACATCAGCATTTAAGTCTCAAGAATGAAGGTTCAGGTCTGATTATGTAAAAAAGGAGTAACAGTAAGTAGTCTCATTAATTCCCTTTAAAACCTGGGTAAGGATGTATGCAAGAACATGATCTGTACAATTTTATGCAAATATATCTAAGTATTATGACAGCAAGACATTTAATTTTAAAAAAATTCAGTATTTTCATATTAGGTTTAGTTTCCCTGAGACTTCTGAAATGTGTGATCTATTCTGCACTAGCAAAGTATCACTCTTGACAAAAATTTATGCAAATAAAACAGAAATTTATTGATTTGCCAACTTTCTTGCAGCCCAAATAACTATCAGTCACTGTAAATGAGAAATGACTATTCACTCGATCTCCTCTACTCCTCTCATCTAGATAGGTGAGCCCTAAAACTGAAAGATGATAATGGTTTTTGATAAATAATACAGGGAAACCAAGAATATAAATTTTTCACTAAAAAGTGGTGACCAAAAATTACTAAACAACAGTTAATTTAGCTATCATTTAGTAAATATAAGTATGTGCAATATATTGTGCAAAGTGTCTTATCACATCCAATTTAATCTTCACAATAATCTTATGAAGTAGGAACATATATTAATATTGCCATTTTATGGATTAGTAAGTAAAAGCTAGTAATTTATCCAAATTTAACAGTAATTTCTCATAAGAATTAAGATTTAATCAGAATTGTCTGATTCCTCAGCTTCAGCTCTGAACCACTACTGTACATTAAAATGTTTCTTGTGGAGGTGGGAATGAAGTTTATATTCTTAAATTTGGAAAAAATTTCTGAAATTCCGAAATTTATATTTTTAAATTTCTATTTTGAAAAGCATCAAAAAATAACCTAATTGAATCTCAGACAGAAGAATCGGCAGGTATAAAGACTATTAAAGACCCAGGAAGAGGATGAGTGTGGCTACAGTAGAGAGCCCAGAGAAGACGCGTGGCCAGAGCCATAAAGCCAGGGAGGTGACTGGGAAGCAAATACTACTCTACTAGGACACTAGAACTCTAGCTTCTACCCCAAATACAGTACAAATCTGCTAGAGGGCTTCGAATAAAAATTCAATGTTATCTAGCTTGAAACATTTTAAAGGATCATTCTAGCTGCTGTGAAGAAAACAAATGAAAGAAAGATGAGAGTTATTTTTAGGAGGCAACTGCAATAATTCCAGTGAAAAACAACAGTGCCCATGATCAGGGAGAAATGAAAGAGGTGATGAAAAATAGATATGGCCATATTTTGAAGGCTGAGCCAACAAAAATCTTAAGGATTCTGTTGGATGTTTATGGAAAAAAAGTTATTATGAAGAAGTCCCAAACTACAAACAAGCCATCACAAATACTTGAAGTTACTATATTCTTAAACAGCCAAGTCTTTAAGATGAAGTGACAAAGCTAATGAAGCTTTTTCCATGCATAAATAAGACCACGAAAATGTCATTAAATATAATCCTATAAGCATTTTATGGGATACAAAATTCTTCAGCAGTAGTGACATTAAAATTACTCCAAACACAAAGAAAAACATATTAAAGGTGCACATTAATCAAGTCTATTTTATAGTCTATGAAACCATATAATGCTAACTTAATGTACTAATTTTTCTCATATTAGATGACATACTTCACTATAGAGTACTACTTATGAAAAGAATAAGGACTATCTCTATATTCTAGTATATGGTGACCTCTGAAATACACTAAGTAGAACAGCACGATATTCTATCACTTACCCTTAAAAAGGGAGGTTTTCTTGGGGGAGGGTGGTTTGAGATAAGGTCTCACTATGTAATTCAGGCTGGTCTTAAAATCACTATGTAGCCCAGGCTGGCCTCGGATTTGCAGCAATCTTCCTGCCTCAGCCTCTCAAGTGCTAGGATCACAGGTGTACCACCATGCCTTGGCTGGATTACTTATTTTAAATAATACTTACATTAAAAGAAGGAATTGAGATGGAACATAAACTTCAAAAATGTATACCTATAGAGTATAGGAGGAAATAAGGTAGCAGACCAGTAATAATGGAACCTGGTATTTTTATATAAATTATAAAACAAAATTAAAATGTAAAAACTCTTAAAAATAAAATTTAACATATAAAGATTAATTGTTGTCAACCATGTTTACCCTCCTATGCTATAGAACATTAGAAGTTATGCTACTTATCCAAGTGCACCATGTCCCCATTAACCATTCTTTTCATTCACCATACATACCACCCACCTCACCAGCCTCTGGTGACCACTATTCTTTTTTTCAATGAGAGTAATTTGGCTTTTTAGCTTCCACATAAGAACGAACATAGGATGTTTGTCTTTCTGTGCCTGGCTTATTCATTAAAATAATGTCCTCCAGTTCTATTCATGTTACCACAAAAGATAAGACTTCAGTCTTTTTATGTCTGAATAGTGTCCATTGTGTGTGTGTGTGTGTGTGTGTGTGTATGTGTATACAGATATATATACACACACACACTACATTTTCTTTATCTATTGTTGAACACCTAGATTGTTTGCATATCTTGGTTATTGCGAGTAGTATTGTGATAAACATGGGCGTGCAGATGTCTTTTCGATGTACTGACTTTCTTTCCTTTGGATATGTACCCAGTACTGGGATTGACAACAATTAATCTTTATGTATCAAAATATCTAGTAGAGAGGATTCTGAATGTTTCCAACAAAGAAATGACAAACATTTGAAGTGATATTTCAATTAGTGTGATCTGATAACACATTATACATGTATTGAAATAGCACACTGTACCCCACAAGTATGTATATTATACAGCAACTAAGAATGTTTAAGAAGTAAAAATAAATTTTAATAATTTAATCATTTTAATAAAATCATTTTACTAAAAATGATTACTTTTTACTAAATGATTACATTTTACTAATGTAATCATTAGTAAAATGATTACTTTTTACTAATGATTATATTTTACTAAAAATCATTTTTTCTAAAAATGATTCACAAGAATCATTTTAATAAAAATTCTGAGAAAAAAATAAATAAAATTTAACAAATGAATCTAATGACATGTCTAGTTGGCAGTGTAACCAAGAGAAAAAACTATCTCAAGTGAATTCAATATGTAATAATAAATATAACAGTGTATTACAAGTGGAATATATAAAGACAGAAAGTGCCAAAAACAGAACAAAGTCCAAACGGAAACTTATAATTGCTCACAATAATCATATTGTTGTTCATGATGTTATTACTGTGTTCAGTCTAACATACGTGTAATTTATGATGAAATAAATTAGTAATTATGTATTATTTTAATCTTACATTTCCTGGTAATAAAATGAGGCAGGAAGGATAGTGATAAAAGAAAACATAAAAGAAAATGAAGTTGGTGCTGATTTTGAACAATGACTAATCCAGTGGCAATGAGCATTCTTAGCACTCATTTCAAACAATGGCACTTCTTGGAAAACTGCAGAATCCACACCATGGACAGAAAATGTAAAAGATTATGTCTGGAATAGCTTGCAATACTATAAAGTAAGGATACTTTTTTTTTTTGGAAACAGAGTCTCGCTCTGTAATTCGGGCTGGGGTTGAATTTACTATGCAGCCCAGGCTGGCCTCCAACTCCTGGGGATCCTGCATCAGCCTTCCAAATGCTGGAATTACAGGTGTGTGTCACCATGCCCAGCAGAAAGTAAGGACACTTTTAAAAACCACTTTATTGGTCCTGTCTCAAGGACTTAAAATGCCAACTTGAAGAGATTTTCAGTGAACAAAGATTGCACAAGTAATCAGTAAGGATGCTTGTAATGGACTGAAATGCATCAGACATGTTCAAACACATGAGCTCCTAATGTTATTAAATTGCAAAAAATAATCATTCCCTGTTGATGATAGCTAGTGAGCCAACTCATTATTTTAAAAATCAGTACAGTATATAAAGGGAAAAAACAAAGAACATAACTTGTCTTTCCTATAAAAACTGTATTATGTATAACCAAATAGTAGACACGAGAATTTCTTTTATGAGAAAGACTAAAAAAAAAAAAAATCCTGCCACTATAGCTTCTGTATTTTTATCTAATTATTTTCTTCAAAAGACTTGATTTTCAGTGTTTTGCACATAGTAATTTAAATATATAATTTAGTTAATTTATGGTTATATAGCTATAACCAATTGATGGTTACATACCAGAACAAGTTTATTTGGCCCTAAACATTTGTCTTTGCTAGTACAGGTTTGTATCTTTATGGGAAACGACTGGGGCCAGTAGTGTTTCAGATTTTTTTTGAATTCTGGAGTATGTGTATAGAATTTTACCAGTTGAGCATCTTGAATCCAAAACTGAGTGTCACGCTGGCACTCAAAAAGTTTTGAATTTTGGAGCATTTCAGATTAGGGTTGCTCTACCTGTATGTCCAGAATCATACTATTAATTCTATTTTTAATCCAAAGACAAAAACATATAGATTGCTGTGGTAGTGAGAATTTTATACTGCCTATACTAGTTTGCTAGAGCTACTACAACAAAATATCACAGATTGGGAGGCTTAACCAATAGGAACTTATTTTCTCACAATTCTGGAACCTCAGAGTCTAAGATTGAAGCATCAGTAGGTGTGGTTTCTTCAGAGGTCTCTCTCCTGAGTTGTTTCCTATTTCCTTATATCTGCTCCATGCAAAGAACTCTAGTGTTTCTGTGTCCAAATTTCTTCTTATAAGGGCACTAGGTTGAATTACAGGCCATCCAAAGAGCCTCATTTTAATTTAACCATCTCCTTAAAGACACTACCATATTCAAATACAGGGCATACACAGTATGTATCATACCAAAATACAGCCATGTTGCAAGATACTGGGGATCAGGGTTTCAACATATGACTTTAGGTGATACTATTCAACCTGTGACCTGCTAATTCAACACATCAAAGGGAAAAAATGATGTTAATGCAATACATTTCAATATCTGACCTCACACAAAGTTGGTGCTTAAATATTTATAAACTGCATGATTTAAAAAATGTTAAAGTAATAATTTATGGTTACAAGAATGAAAAACTCAAGACAGCGTTTACTAAGAAAATGCACAATCTAGCAATGTACCAATACATGTTCTTGGTAAAAAATAATAAAAAAATTAAAAAAAAAAACAATAAAATGGAAATACAAAAAAAAAAAAAAA
>PVJO010011786.1:0-58278 GCA_004026905.1 Hystrix cristata
TGCTTCCTTTTCAATTTCATTAAAGAGTTTGAGGAATAATGGTATTAGATCATCTTTGAATTTTTTGTAGAATTCAGCTGTGAAGCCGTCAGGACCTGGGCTTTTCTTTGTTGGTAGGTTTTTAATTACCTCTTCAATTTCAATGGCTGATATTGGTTTATTAAGAGTTTGTATCTCTTCTTGGTTTAGTTTTGGTAATCTGTATGTGTCTAGGAATCTGTCCATTTCTTCCATATTTTCCATCTTGTTTGAGTATAAGTTCTTGAAGTAGGTGTTGATGATCCTTTGGATTTCTGCCGAATCTGTTGTGACTTCCCCCCTTTCATTTTTTATTGCATGAATTTGGGTCTTTTCTTTCCTTTTTTTGGTCAGGTTGGCTAGGGGTTTGTCTATTTTGTTTAGTCTCTCAAAGAACCAACTCTTTGATTCGTTGATTCTTTGTATTGTTTTCTTGGTCTCAATTGCACTGATTTCAGCTCTGATCTTAATGATTTCCTCTCTTGTGTGAGCTTTAGGTTTGTTTTGCTCTTCTTTTTCTAGTTGCTTGAGGTTCAACATTAAGTTGTTTATTTGAGCTCGCTCTGTCTTCTTGATGTGGGAACTCAATGCGCATTCCGTGAGACTTTTAACGAGTACTTAGTGCAATCCGATCTCTTTGCTACATACTATATATACAGAGATGAATATGATCCTTACCCTTAAGAAGCAAATAGTCTAATGAGGAAGAAAACAATTGTAATAAATAAAAAGTACAAAATGGTGAACAGTAATATAGCTGGTAGTATACAGCAATATTGTAAGCATAATGTAAAACGAATGATCAACCCTCCCCGGGGAGAGCAAGAGAAGTCTCATGTTAAGATGATGATGAAGGCCTCTGGGCTAGCCTATGAAAAGACAGGTCAGGTATAAAACACAGGGTCTAAATTTTTCCTCTCTGGGAGTAGATACAGTAAGGAAGTTCAGAAACCATGAGAGGAATTCAAGGTATTTCCTTGGCTTATGACATCCTTGTTCAAGGACTTTGGTAGGGAAAGTTTCCACAAAAAGTATCTGAAGTCAAGAAAAGGTTGATGCTTCCTTTGAGCAGAATGCCAATTATTAAATATGCAAACAATGAACTTTAGAAAATCATGTATGGATGTTAACCACTTAACAGTTTATACCAAGCATCACTCCGGCAGCATGTTTGTTTACGTACTGACTATCCTGTGTGTCCTTCACTTGGGCAGGTGTCATCTCAACCAGTCAATTCTCGTATTTAATAAAACTGTCATTTAATAAATGAATAAATTTAATAAAATTGTCATTCTTAGATTTCCTGTTATATTATCTTACAAAAATTAACAAAAAATATGCAATTTTTGGTCATTCTATATTTAAATAATTGAACTGGTAAGTGGATAAAACTAGTGGTAAGTACTTGATGAAGAATATGATATTTACATAGTCTCAAGGTACAAATTACTATTAATCTTAAAAGGAAATATGTTAACTTTCTACTGGAGAAAACTGGAAGACATCATCTTAACCAAGTGATCAATGTTAATATCACCTATATTGTGACCAACTGTCATTATGTATCTTCTGATAAAACTGAAGATACAACATCCACCTGTGGAATTCCTGCTGAATCTAATCATGAGAAAATATCAGACAAACCAAAATGAAAAATATCCTACAAATTGACCTACAGTCTTCAAAAATGTTAAGGTCAAGAATTGAGAAAAACTGAGAGACTAGACAAAAGAAGAACAAGGAATGATGACATTCATGTGCACCAAAATGCAATGTATGCTCCTGATATGGAATGTGGGCAGGAGAAAAAGCTATGAAGAACAGTCCAGGGCAATTAATACTTGAATATGGATTATACATTAGATAACAACACTAAGTTTCTTGATTTTGATAATCATATCTTAGTGATATCTTAGAATACCCTTAGGAAATGCAGACCTACAAATATTAAGTGTTTAGGGGTAAAGGAACATGATAGCCAATGGTTAAGAAATCTAAAAATTATACCAACACAATGGAAGAGGGGAGCAGAGAGAAAAATCAACAAAAAAGCAGGCTAGGGGTATACTTCAGTGGTAGAGTGTATGCTTAGCATATGCAAGGCTTTGGGTTCAACTCCTAAAACTCCCTCCCCAAACAGGGCAAAATGTAACAAGTAGTGAATCTAGGTAAAGAATATGTGTACACAAGAGTTTATTACTATTCTTGTAACTTTTCTGTAAATTTGAAATGATATCAAAAGAAAGTTACTTAAAAACTACACTCACAGAGTTGGAGATTTAGCTCAGTGGTAGAGTGCTTGCCTAGCAAGTGCAAGGCCCTGAGTTCGATCACCAGCACCCGCCCCCCCAAAAAAGACACCTAACTGGTGGCTAAAAACTTTGAAACCAGTAATATAATGGAAACTCTGCCAAGTATTGTTTACATTCCCAGTAGATATGGCTCTCTTATATTTAAAAATCAGCATGATCTTTCATCAGAATCTTAATTCCTTTCTCTGTAAGTCACGTATTTCCAACCCTAACCTTTATGAGACTGTATTAAAGAGTTACATGAGGAGATGATGAGAAGAGGCAAATATGGATTATAAAAACTGGCTTTACAGTCAACTGTATAGTAGATATGCCAATTATAAATTGTGAAAATTTTCTATGTTCCAGAATGTTTAAGAAAATATACAATGAAAAATACAAAAGAAATATAATTTGATAAAGCTGCATTTTTGTTTTATTTTTAGAATAAAAACCAAAGTTCTAACTATTGGCATGTTTGGAGAAATACTGATTTACAGCTCCCTTAGGAAAAGAGTAGCAGTTTCAAAGACAATCTGAGATCCTGTACATTATAGGCATCTATTGTTCATGTCCCCCTGTCAGCTCCAACTCATAACCTAAAACAGTTTACCTATCCTGTATAAAAATATATCTTGAGGGAAAACTACAGACTTAAAAATAAAAGAGAAAAAAACAGTTAACTGGTTGAAGTAAAACTGAAATCTGTAAATACCAAATCAGTAAGCCCAAAATAAATGACTGGAGAATAAGCACACTCTACCATAACCATCATACACACTGATTCATAAGCAATACAGAATGATAAAGTGAATCTTAGCAAACTGATTCACAAAACAGTATTATCCTTGATGATATGCTGAAGAAAACTACTTTCTAAAATGTGTTATATTATTTGTTAAAATCGACATTTGCATTTCTTTTTCACTGATGAATTTTCAAAGACCATTTCAAATGCTACTTCTTCATGAAGCTCTTTCATCCTCTCTTCACTGCAGTGTAAACTTTCAGCTTTTCACATTTTTGTTAGCAATAAAATGCTTACTGTGGAGCTGTATATGTTTTTTGTTTGTTTTTTTTTACCTCCTGGTCTAGTTTTTAAGCTTCTGGAGGCCAAGTAGTATATTTTACTCAACCTCTATAGGATCTAGCACAACACTTAGTATATAATATAAACTAATAAATAATTGTCAAATTGAATTAACAGAATAATCATCAATGTGATTGTTATTAATCTGTAAAGATTCCACTGAAGAGTAAAAAATAATGAATGTTGTCAGGTGCAGTGACACGTCTATAATGCGAGATACTTAGGAGACCAAAGCTGGAAGATTTTGAGTTTTTAAGTTTAGCCTGGACAACATAGCAAAATTCCAACCCAAAAAGATAAAATAAATAAGTGATGACAAAGTGTTTGGATGATGATGATGATGATGATGATGATGATGATGATGATGATAAAGTGCTTGCACAATATGAAGAGTCTATGTTAGAAAAGTGAGAGTACTAAGAAAGCATTCCAACAAGTCTAATGGAGGAGGAGGAGGAGGAGGAAGAAACAGAGTGAGTGTGGAAAGAATAAGAGAGAAGACAAACAGCTTTGCTTAGATGCTTCAAGTATAAACATACAGGCTGAGCAACCCTAATCCAAAATCCAAAATGTGAAATTGTTGGGTACTGACATGACACCACCTGTGGAAAACCTCACACCTGACTTCATGAGATGCACATGCAAATATCCCAAAATCAAAAAAATCCAAAATCCAAAACACTTCTGATCCCAAGCATTTTGAATAAGCAGTTTGAATAGCATATACCACCTGATACTGGTGGTATAGATAACTAAATCATATGAGTGCCAGATTTGAGGAAAATCTCAAAACTTATGACAATTAGTTTATTTCAAGAGACTTCCTAGAAAAATAACATAATTATAACAGCACTGAAGACAAAGGACCTCCCTTCTACGTGGAGTCTAGGTTTAGAGTTCCTTGCTTATAATTAGCACAACCACAGAATTATCATCTGAAATGCTTTTGAGAGTGAAAGAGAATGCTATTAATAATTAAGCCAGAACAACAGATATAAACTAGGACTTGTCCTATGCAAAGTAGAATGTATAGTCACCCTACTTACAACCCACTTAGAGCTTGTCTCTGCCCACTCTGATTATTTCTCAAGGTCCAGCAACAGCCATTTCAGAAGGGATAGTCATTTTCTTCCATACTTCTTCGCCACTTCCCTAAAACAAACTGGAAGGCTATCATCTGGGAATCACACTTCTACCCAGGTAACTTTACCTACTTGACAAAACCATCATGTGAGGTTTACCAATTATTTGATGAACGTATGCCATGTAAGAAAGAATGGTAAGTTTTATCAAAACTAAAATTTCAGCTCACTGATTAAATATCAAACAAATGAAAATAAAAATCAAAAGAACTGACAAGTTAAAATATACAAGTTTGGCTGTAAGTTCCCAAAAGCAACTTCTATTTCAGAATTAGGATACTAAGTAAAATGGATCTTACCTTGTGAACTTTGGGAAGATTCTGTAGAAGAAGAACTACTATCTGTATAACTCTGTGGTTCTTCTTTTCCTTCCTGAATGGATGAACCACCAGCCTCTGCTACTCTAGATGCTTGCTGTAATGTTTCTGTTACCAGCTGTCTTGTTTGTTCACTAACAACTGTGGCTTGAAAAGTCACTGGTTTGGGTTTAATAAGAACCTAGAAGAAAAGCAGAAACACTGAGATGAAATATTGAAGCACTATTTAAAATGTGAAACTTCTTCCTGATATGGAAAAACAGCATTTTCTTCATTTATTATGCTTTTGGCACAGCACTGTTCATCAAATTTACTAATTCAACTACTGATACGGACAACGCTATATGTCAGAATGTGACAGCCATAATTATGACAAGAGCTTTGGTACTGTTTTTTCTTGCCTATAGCACACATTTTTTCTGCCTTTACAAGTTATTTTACAACTAGGAGGCTTGTGGTAGAATTAAAAACTGTACACTAAAGATGATAGAACAAAAAGACACAAGAAGCCTTAGATCCCCAGTGGAATTTCTAAGCCACAACATCAGTCCAGGACTTCCTCTTTCTCAATTTTTGTTAACATAATAAAAAAGAAAACCCTGATTTCCTTGTCACTGTTGTTCAAGCTTCTTTTTAAGAGGAATCAAATGAAGTTCATAACAGAAACAACAGCACAAAGTTAACTTGCTTGAGACCTGAGGAATCTTTGAAGAAATCCCAGAGAAATACTGGTTTTCAAACTCCCAACAGAGCAAGTTAGAACATAACCAATTCCTGGCAGAATCAAAGCCACAGATATTGAAACAAGTGAAATGGGAGAGAATTTACAGGCCAGATCACCCCACTTCGAAATATGGATTCTAGGAGTTGATTTCAATTGGGTTCACAGAATAAAAATGTTAACTCGCCACAGTTATTTTTATTTCTTCCACATATGAGATCCTAAACCTTTTCAAACTCTACTGAATCACCCATTCCCAAGAGTTCAAAATGAATAGATTGTTTATATCATAGACAATGGAACAAATGATAATGTTACTGCTTAACTCAATTACAAATTTGGACTTAACACAAAACTAATCACACAATGAATTCTTTTAGATATGTAAACAATTTGGGTACACTTCTGAGGCCACAGATTCTAAAGGCATATTATAGTTAATAGGTAGGTTAATACATTTTTTAAAAATCTTAGGATAGTACTTCTCAACCAAAATTAATACACTTCCTTTGATAGTCTCAGAAAAGCAGTTAAAGAGGTAAAGTACCTACAAACAGTAGCTTAGCAACATAGGATCAATCCTGAGCCTCCAAGTCCTAGGCAAATTTTCAGAAAAGTTCACTTAACTTCTATTGGTTGAAAAACGAAGAGATAACTAGAATCTTTGTTATGTAAGGTTCAAGTAAAGCCAGTTTTTCTTTGGGAGAGGGTGGGCTACTGTGCATTGAACCCAAGGCCTCGCACAAGCTACACAACTGCTCTCCCACTGAGCTACATTCAGAGCCCTTTTTAAAATTCTATTTTGAGACAAAGTTTTGCAAAGTTGGCCAAATTGGCCATGAACTTTCAATCCTCCTGTTTTAGCTTCCCAAATTACTGGGATCACAGGCATGTGCCACCACACCTGGCTCCAGGAAAGCAAATTTCATAAGTAAAGTGCTTCTGAAGGCCATGTCAGCTTATGAAAAGTAAATACTTTTCTTTGAGAGATTCTAAATAGTTACTCCCTCCACTACCACCTGTCCCTTAAATTCCAATATATACCTTCTGTAAATATGGACCTCTTTCCCCTAAGATTTCTTCCATCAATATTTTGCTCATAACACTACAGAAATATGTACCATGTTTCCCTGAAAATAAGACACAGCAGGAAAATAATCACTATTCTCTTGTTCAGTGGCTATTCTGTGAGGCAGGTAAGGCAAGAGTAGGCTGATTGAGACTGGGATTGTCGATCTCTAGTTTTCAAGGCTGATAATTTTCCAGCTAGGTCTTATTTTCAGGGATAGAGGGTAAGTATCTTTAAAAAGGACAAAAGAAGCCAAGCACCACTGTACATGCCTGGAATCCCAGCAGTCTAGGAGGCTGTAGTAGAAGGATCACAAGTTTAAGCCTAGCCTGGACGACTTAGCAACTTAACAAGACTCTGTGTCAAACTTTAAAAAAAAATTTTTTTGGAGGGGAAGCAGTGGTGGAAGAGGAAGAGAAAGGAAATTTCTCCAGGCAGTTTGAAGTTCTGGGAAAAATGCCTCCCTACTCCCCTTGGGAGTAAGCAGACCTACCCAAGGAGGAGCTGCACCTCTCCCCTACTTGCACAAACAGGCCTGCCCTACAAGAGTGGTGACCCACCTCTGTGGGAGCAAACGCCCTCACAGGAAATGTGGGATGATGCAAGGGCTTGGCCACCCGCCAACTCAAGTCAGCTCCACATTTTGCTTCCCCATGGCAGAGTGCAGCACAAGCAAGGACTAATCAACAGATCTGATCCTAAATAAGAACAAGGCTCACAGAGAAGGAAGCAAGCAGATCCCATGACTGCAGACATTAAATCCAACAGTTCTCCTGCCTGGTAGCCTATATCCAGTAAAGGCTAAATAAAGGGCTGAATGTGTTCCCCATCTACCAGTGACAGAAAGGACATGCCACAGTATGGTGGTGGCGGCGGTGGCAGGGGGTCGGGGGGACAAGACAGAGAGGCCCCTGGTGCAAGGAGGGCACCACGAAAATCCCATAGGCCTTTAAGCTAAGCATAGAGAATTGCGACTGGTTGGATCTCAAGACTGCAGATCTTGGAAAGAAACCCCTCATTCAATAACAGTGGAATTTTTCTGCTTCATATTATTTTTATCTTTCCTTCATCAGGTTTTTTGGGAGTATGGTATTTTTTTCCTCCTCTTGTTTCTACCTCCTTCAGTTTCTTTTCTCCCCTCTTCTCTTTCAACTTTTTTATTCTTCCTTTTCATCTTTCATTTCCTGGGTTTTTTAAAATTTTATTTTAATGTTACATTTTAGATGTACATAGTGATAACATTCATCATAGGGGATTTGCACCTGTACATGATATATCTTGCTGCTGCTTTATTTCCCATTCCCCTCCCCTTCCTTCACCCCTCCTCCCTCCTTATTTACAAAAGCTTTGTTTCCATTTCTTCCTTCTATTCTTTATTTCTCTTGTCTCTCTGTTCCTTTCCCCCTCCCCCTCCCTTGTTCCCCTTCCCATTTGAACACTTTCTTCCTCTTCCCAATATAATACATTTTAGTCTCTACTTACCCTTTCAGTTTCTCATGCCAGAATAACAATGTGGTATTTAAACATGTGTGTCTGATTTATTTCACTTAAGAGTACAGTCTCAAGATGCATCTATTTACCTCAAAATATCTCAAGCTTATTGTTCTTTACGGCAGGAGCAGTACTCCAACGTATAAAAAACCAGTTAGTAGACATGTACTGTAGGTCAATATATGGCTTGTCTTAGTGTTCATACTATAATTACAGATCTGTTTTCTACAGTTAAGAGTGATAGTTTACTGGTCCTTAGGGTTTGCTGATACTCGGTATGTATTTGTCAGTATCTGGATTGCCTTAGGGTCAATACTGTGGCTCATTCCTGCAACAATGGATACTGGGCCAAATATGCTACAACCTCCCATCTCAGGTAAACAATGGTAGTTAGATCCTGGGACAGAGACAAAGGCCAGTAGTTAGCCAGACCCAGAGTAAAACACTGAAAAGTAGACATTATCTGAAGAGGTCTCCACACTAGAAACAAAGCTTTCCACTACAATAAATTTGTAAGCCTTAACACAAACAAATAGTAGAAACATGAGAAGACAAGGTAACAAAATGCTTCCAAAAACTCCCAACATTTCCAAAGCTGATCCATGGGGCATCGAAGAGTAAACCAAAAGCCATGGAAGCAAGTTACTCAAAATTATATCAGGGGAGATAACAAAACAGATCAATAAGGCATTTCACTAGCTCTCAGAATATACAAATACAGTAAGTCCCTGACTTACAAACATTCAAATTGTGAATGTATATTATGTAAGACTCACTTTGTAAGGTTAGAAATGAATCCAACTTACAAACAATTCCCTGGGAAAAGAACTGGTTTGTAAGTCAGGGACTTACTGTAATAAGATACTGAGCCATATAAACAAAAGATCAGCAAGTCTATGGAAGATACAAGAACAAAATCTTAAAAGTGGACAAAGAAAAGCAAAGAATCACTTATAAAGGTAAAGCCATTAGAATTACAGTAGACTTCTCAACACTAACCTTAAAGGCCAGGAAAGGTTGAAGTCAAGTGTTTCAAGCCCTAAAAGAAAACAATTTCCAATCCAGGCTGATATATCCTGCAAAACTATCTTCTAAAATTGATGGAGAAATAAGATAGTTTCATGATAAGAGTACCTGAAGAAATTCATGACCACCAAAACAGCAATGCAAGGAAATCTCAAGGATACCCAAAAAGAGACAATGAAGCTAACAATGACAAAAGATGTAATAGAATAAATACACTAGGTACAGTGAGCCCTTTAGGTAGAAGAGAAAGAGAGGGACTCAGCACAGGAAAATAAGGCAATGACAAAATTAAGTCTAACTCTCAATGTCAATAGTCTCAACATCCCAATCAAAAGACACGGGCTGGCAGAATGGATCAAGAAAGAAAATCCAACAGCAAGCTATACACAGTGGAAGTCAATTCTCTCCACAGTTCGGGTCACAAACCAAACTAGACAAGAGCCGAATCAAAGTTCCCCATAAAGTCAACATTGAACCTAACTGTTAAATTTGATTTGGTTCTTGTCCAACTTGGTTTGTCACCAGAACCAGAATCATGGAAAGAATCCAGTTCATGAACCCAGGTAGCACTGTATAAGAAATACATTTAACCCAAAATGTAACTCATAGATTAAAAATCAAAGGATGGAAAACAATATTCCATGCAACAGAAACCCAAAGAAAAGCAGGTGAAGCTATGCTATATTCAAACAAAGTACTTCAAGTCAAAACTGATCAAAAGAAGCAATGAAGGTCACTACGTTATCAGGTAAGAGAACAATCAACAGAAAGAGACAACAATTATAAACGTATATGCACCAAACAATGCTGCACCCAATTTCACAAAACAACTATACTGTACATAAAAGACCAGATGAACATAAACACAATTACAGTAGGGGACCATAGTACACCACTATCACAAATAGATCAACTAGACAAAAAATAATCAACAAAGAAATATCAGAGTTGAACAAAACCTTTGAACAAAAGGACTTCACAGATATCTACAGTGTTCCACCCAACAACAGAATACACACTCTTTTCAGCAGCACATAAAACTTTCTCTAATAGACTACATACTAGCGAATGAAGCAAGCTTAAGTAAATGTAAAAGAACTGAAATTTTACTGGGCATATTATCAGATCATAGTGCAATGAAGTTAGAAATCAGCAAAAGAAAATATAGAAATTATGCAAACACATGGAAACAATACACTCTTAAACAAACAATGGATTACAGAGGAATCAAAAAAAGAAGATAGTTTCTAAAACTGACCAATAATGCCAGTACAACAGACTAGAACTTATGGTACACAGTGAAAGCAATCCTTATAGGGAAGTTCATAGCTGTGAATGCATGCATCGCAAAAACAGAGCAATCGCAAATACAGAGCAATCGCAAATGTACTCTCAAGGTCCTAGAAAAGAACAAAAACAATCCAAACTCGCAGCTAGTACAAGGAAGGAAATTAAAAAGATCAGAGCAGAAAACAATGAAATTGAGACTAAAAACAATAAAATACATAGAATTAATCATCAAAAAATTAGTTCTTCGAAAGAATAAACAAAATAGCTAATCGCAGTTAATCCAACCAAAAAAAATAAAAGACCCAAATCATATAATTAGAAATGAAAAAGGTAAAATCACAATGAATACTGTTGATATAAAAAAAGACTAATAACAACTACTTCATAAACCTGCATGCCAATAAATTGGAGAATTCAGAAGAAATGGATAGATTCCTTGATACATATGAATTACCAAAACTACTACAACCACTATGGAAATCACTTGGAGATTCCTCAAAAAACTAAAAGTAGGGTTGGGGATTTAGCTCAGTGGTAGAGCACTTGCTTAGAAGGCACAAGACCCTGAGTTCAATCCCAAGCACTGCCACCCCCGCCACCGAAAAAAAAAAAAAATCTAAAACTATAACTTAGCTATTCCCCTTCTAGGTATCTTCCCAAAAGTGTTAAAGACATCAGTATTACAGTAATACATGCATACCCCTGTTTACAGCAGCACAATTCATAATAGCTAAATCTTGGAAGCAGCCTGTATGTCCATCAACAAGTGAATGGATAAAGCAACTGGTATTTACACAGAAGTACTACTCTGCCATAAAGATAAACTTGAGTCATTTGTGGAAAATGGAGGCACCACCTTGTGACCATACTGTTAAGTAAAATAAGTCAGACACACAAGCTTAAATTTTATAGGGTTTCTCTTCTATGAGAAGCCCAAAGTTTAAATAAAGAGCAAAATAAAAGACAGATAACAGGAAGTAGGGAGACAGATCTTTCTGAAAGTAGCAGGAGGTCAAGAGATGGAAGGAGGGGAAGAAAAAGGAATGAAAGAAGGAATTAACATATGTTATGTACATGTACCAACTCTCACAAGGAATGTAAATATTATGTACTACAAACATGTACTAATAAATAAATGTATTAAAATAAAAAAAAATTTAAAGACTGGGGATGTAGCTCAGTGGAAAGGCTTTGAGTTCAATCCCCAGTACTGGGGGAATGAAAGTACTGGGGGGAAAAAACCCCACAGATAGTGACAATAGATTAATACTTATAAACATTCAGTCCTAACCTTTAGTAATTTGAGTTGTTTTAAGATTATTAATCTTGTCTTTCAAATTTGTATCTGGGAATTTTAAGAAGGTAAAATATGTAAGCAAAAAGAAAAAAAAATCACTGTATCTTATAGCTTACCTGTGTTTTCCCTTGCTGCCCATAAACAATTTTTGTTGGGATGATTTTAGCTGCTGGTTGAACTGTGGAACCTATTCCTTTTGGCTGAGTTACAATCATTTTGGTGATGGGTCTTGTAGCAGTGATGATAGCTGGCTTTGCTCCAGTTGGCACTGTCTGAATAGTCTTTTCTCCCTAAATTGAAGTCAATAATTATAAAACAGATTTATATTCTTTTAAATAACAGAAATTATCCTCATACTGAAAACGCACAGAAAGGTTTTTACCTAGATAATAAAGGACTGTAGATTATGTAACAAAGTACAATGTTTCCAAGAGACTAAAAACTCTAGACTTAGTTGAAATGATCTCAGAAGTCATCTGACCAATTTTTCACCCAAAGAAGAAATTAATTATTTCCTGATGAGTGATTTTCTTTAAATTACTACATCTAAGAATATTTACTAGGTGGACATGCTGGCATCCACCTGTAATCCCTGCCCTCAAGAGGCTGAGGCAGGAAGATTGCCAATTTGAGGTCAATATGGGAAACTTGGTGAGACACTGTCTTACAAAGACTTAAAAATGAAAGAGCTTACTGGTAGTGCACTTGCCTAGCATGTACAAGGCCCTCAGCTCAATCTCCACCACACACACACACACACACACACAAAAAGTACTTACTATACTATCTCAGAGTAAAACACATATATTAAAAGGATCAGAAAGTTCTGGAAGAATGTAGACTAATACATTAACAATGATTATCTCTAAGAGCTGGAATTACAGGTTTCATCCTCCATGTTCATCTTTACTTTCTAATGTATCTGAAATTAATACCTATGTAATAAAAAATTACTGAAGAATATACCCATAGCTTAATGTCCACATACAAAATAAACTCCCTAAGTTTACATATGAAATTGTACAGGTATATAGCAGAATGCCTATGTGAAAAAGTATGTGCTAAAGATGAAAACAGCAAAGATATTAACATTCTTGCTAAGGTTATATGGAAAAAAAAGAGAAAACTTAAGGCATTTCCCATTTTTATAATATGTTACTAATATTACTTTAGTCTATTAAGTAGATAGGTTAAGCCATTAACTTTTCACCATTTCTGTATTTTCATATGTTTTTTTTTTTCAGGTGCTGGGGATCGAACTCAGGGGCCTGTGCCACTAGTGAGCTAAATCCCCAACCCCTCATATGCTTTATTCTTAAGTACCATTTTCTAGTCATTCATAATCTCAACATCTTTTTACTTGAACTTAATTCAGTTCAAATACAATGATTTTACTAAATTACTAAAAATTAAGCCAGGGATGGTGGCACATGTCTGTAATCCCTGCTACTTGGGAAGCTAACGCAGGAAGATCACTTTACCCCATAAGTTTGATACCAAACTAGGCAATATTGCAAGACCCCTTCTTAGGAAATCTTTTTAAAAATTAAATCTATAAAATTAAAAAGCAAATGAAAGTAATAAGAGAATCATTTTTACCTTATTAGTTTTTCTTAATATTTAGATATCATTATGTAAGTATGTGACCTTCAAAACTTAGCAGCCAGTAAAAACAAAGCACTGAGCTAAGATAGTTAAAAAGCACTCTGAATTAAGAGCAAAATATAATTACAAAAATCCTAAGTGTATCTGCTGTAATGTATGGAAAATGAAGCATTTGCCAATTGTGTGATTACTTATTTCAACACACACATACACTTCAGAGCAGCATCTCTGAAAAGAGCTCTAATTCATTTGCCAACTGCCAGAAGATTACCACTGGGCATGCCCTAAACAGCTTGATGGGCTCTCTACAAGTTTCATGACCCAAAAAAAACCAATTAGCAAGCTGTCTTTTTCAAAAGTTCTCCTAATAAGTGTTGTGGGCATGCACAGATGAACAAGTAGTGGGCACAAGTGCATGTTCCTGTGTGGTGAATAAGATGGTCTTAAACGCTGAACTGCTTGTTTTAAGAGAGTTGGCTGTGTCACAGTGATGCTCTGATCTGTTACCTAGTAGCTATGATTAACAAATTGCTTTTATAACTCTCTGACAACATAGAACCTGTAGTAGTACATAGCACCCCCTCTTACATATCAAATATTATGAACTACAAACCATTCTAAAAAGGATTCTGAAAATCTGAATTCTAATCCTGGCTTTATTTTTGGCTTACAATATGAATTCAAACTAGAAATAATCCGTTTCTCCACATGTTGAAAAAGTTTAATGCTAGACTCCTAAAACTGTAAGACTACGATGCCTAAGAAACTTCACAAAGCCTAGTGAAATGAAGTATGGCATTCCATTTTTCTAGTGAAGTGAGGAAAGACAAAGCCATTTAAAGGCTTAACAGTTAAATACCAAGAGTGATAAGTAAACCAATAACTGAGGAGTTCCTATGTACCAGATATTGTTCTAAGCACTTTCAAAAGGGCTATTATCAACCCTAATACAAAAATGAGGAAATTAAGAACTAGAGAGATTGAATAAATCACCCAATGTCAAATAACTATGATACTGAGACACAAGACCAGGTTTGTCTAACTCTGAACCTCTTAATCTCTCTCATAACAACTGATTTCAGAACTGTAAAGTGACCACTTATTTTTTTTTTCCTGGCTCAGAGGTAAGAATGACAGAAAAAAAATTAAAATGACAAAACAAATCTCCATCAATTAATTTCATCTTAAATCCAAATACTTCTCTTTGCCCAACATAAGCTAAATACTAAGCCATTAGCTACTGGCCATAAGCAGGAATAAAGCTGTGCTGCAACAGAAGCTCTCCGGTAGATAAGCCAGTGGAATTCTTCATTTGGATCAAGCCATGCATCTACATCAAAATCATATGCAATCCAGCTTTGAGCCGCTATGAATAAATTATTGTGAAAATGGTATCAATTGGTGGTGTCTTAATTACTATATCACAGTAGTGGTAAATCAAACTATTCTGGCTATCGCAGGGTTCTGAAGTCCTAAACAAATATCTGTATAGATGGTCTTCAAAATCCTCGGTGGAGGCTGGGGATTTGGCTCAGTGGTTAGAGTGCTTCCCTAGCAAGCACAAGGCCCCGAGTTCGATCCCCCAACCTAAAAAAAAAAATCCTCATTGGACTGCTGAGTCTGCAGTATAAGCTCTTACTTACTCCAGCATTTAGCAATGTTGTGACAACGTTTTTGCCAGGGAGGCCTTGAATGGTTGTTCCTTTTCCTGTAGTCTTTTGCACAACAATCACATTGGGTTTGGAAGTCATTGGGATTGTAGTGATTTTGGTAGTCGTTCCTTAGAGAAGGGGGAAGAAAAGGAGGCCTGAGTTAAGGAATCGTGATTTCTGTTTACATTATACACAATACTCTTTAGTCAATGTCATCCCTAGATGGTGTGAATGCTATCATGGGGTGAAAAATGAAGGCTTGGAACAGTAAGTTACACAAGTCATCTAAAACAAGAGAATATTAAGAATTGACTCTTAAAGCAGTCTTTTTTTTTTTTTTATAATCTAAGGAACTACACACCAAACTCAGAATCTAAAAACATCACTACTGTATCCACTTCCCCCTCAATATTCCTTTCCTGACTAGTCAAATGAAGTAAATCAAAATCTCTATTCCATGACATGTATTTCCCTCAACCCAAGTATTAGATTTATGTGACTAGCAATGATGGAAAACCTCTTCAAAAAATAATATTCAAGGTAAGTATCAAGATTCACATACCAACAGACTCTAAAAAAATTTAGGAACAAAAATAAGGGATGTATTATATGATTTAAAAAGACAAAGTAGCAGTGGTGCATGCCTGTAATCATTCTGGGAGGCTGACAGAAGGATGCCAAGTTTAAGTCCAGCATGGGCAATGGAAGCTAGGAGCTGGATTGTGGTTCAGTGTAAAGGCCCTGGGTTCAATCCCTAGTATCACACACACACACACACACACAAACTACAACAAACACAGAAACAAAGACCAAGTTAGGCTCAATGCGTGCTTCTGTTAACCCACAGAACTATACAGTGTGAGCAAGAAGCTCTGATTTATCTATTTTATATATATATATATATATATATGCGCAAATTTATATTTTCAAACATTAAGATCTAACTTGTAGGTCTGTATCTACTGACACAAACTACATTATCTTTCCTACATGTTTCCATAATCTGCTTATACTGCTACCTATGAAATCTATCTACCTATATCAAATTTATGTATTATATTCTTCTAATTGTTCAACTTGTAAATCCTGGTACAAACTTTTGATACATCCTTTGTCTTAACTCTTACCCACCCACAAAATCAAAGTCCTTTGAGCTCCACACCAGCTTCTTATTTCACTAAAAAAAAAAAGGGGGGGGCTCTTCTATGGTTTCATAGTAATGGATTTATAGTTCTCATGACAGAACAGGATATGTACAAGTTCTTTTGTTTAGCTTTCTCTAGGGAACAGAATTAAACTCATATACCTATGTATCACAGCATGTCACATGGTACTTGGCTCACAGTGTATCAGAGAACCTAACTATATAGTCTATGCTTTAAAAAAGCAAAATCACAATGGGTACAAGTAACTACAGATCACATTTGGATCAAAATGGGCTATAATTCTGATGCATTCTAGGTATTCTTATATTTTTTTAAAAAGATGCTTATGAAAGTTGGAACATTATGGTAGGTTAGCTTAAAAAAGAAGAGAGATTTATTGGCTCAAATTTTACTATCCACAGATTCTTAAATCACTCTGACAACCCTGGTTTCTTGGGTAATATTTTAAGATTCTTTGTTCAAAGAATGAGGTGATGAATGAATGAAAAAGTGTATAAACAATACGTCCTTGCCTGGACATTGTATTAAAGATTTAAAGACTCAAAATCAAATCCTATGCTGGGAAATGTGGTACATGCCTATAATCCCAGTACTCAGGAGGCTGAGGCAGGAGGATCATGAGTTCAGACTACATGGCAAGTTCAAGGCTGGCCTGGACTACCTAGAAAAACCCTGTCTTAAAAAATCAAAATCAAGTCTTGTCATGGGCTCTCATAGCAGGCCCTCAAGGTCAAGATGAGTTCATCTCTGAAGGATCTAAGCTTCTGCATAAAATGAGTATACTTCTCAACCATTACTCAACAATACTCACTAAAAAATCTTACTAATTTAACAGTTATATATGCTCATATAAGGAGATATTTGACTCTGCAATATATGGATTAAATAACTGTAAGGACAGTCATGGCTTCCACTTAATTGCTTATTTAAAAAGAAAAACATTGGAAGCATGAACTTGCTTTCTAGGATATTTTACCAAGGAAGTTACAACTCGAAACATAATTTATGTACAAGTGTCATTAAGAGTTATGATCAAAACTATGGTGAACAAGGCTGCCAAGTGTTATCTAATAGAAAGACAAGTTTATAAAAATATATGGAAGGGTTTGGGATTTAGCTCGAGTGGTAGAGCGCTTGCCTAGCAAGTACAAGGCTCTGAATTTGATCCCCCAAACCCAATGAATAAATAAATAAATAAGGTGTGGGCGTTCGATTCCCCACACTCAAAAAACAAAAAAATGTGTGTGTGTGTGTACATATACATATATATATATACACACACACACATATAGTGTATACTTAACCATCTTATTCACCAGATCTGGTACTACAGGATTTCTGGCTCTTCCCCAAAGCCAAAATGACCATGAAATGTAAATGTTTTTAATCTACTCAGGCAGGCACAACAGCACAACTAAAGACACTCATACACATGAACATCCAAAACTACTTCAGAAAGTGGCAAGAATGATGGGATGTGTTCAAAGCGAAGGGGAATTCTTTGTGGGGGGATTAATGGCAATGTCCCTTTTACTGCAAAAAAATTTTTTTTTAAATTTAAATGTTCACCACTTTTTTGTCATACTGTGTATAATAACAGTCATCATTTATAATGACAAAAACACAACCTAAAACATGCAACAATAACAAAATTGTTAAATATATGATACATCATATGAGGGAATATTAGGTAGTCATTGGGGAAAGGGGTGTCAAAATACATTTACTAGGACAAGAAGATATTATTATGTGACATGAAGATAAAAATTATATCCTAATTTGATTTTTAAAATATATACATTTATATACAAATATTTACCCAAGGAATGAATATGTACTTAAACTGTAACACATTCTATGGATGGTAAAAATGATGTTTTTAATATTCTTTATACCTTCTTATACTCTCCCAAAACAAAAGGGCAAGTTTGTTGTTGTTGCTGTTGTTATTTTTTAGCTTTTAGTTTTTTTGAGACAGGGTCTTGGTATGTAGTTCAGGCTGGCCTTTAACTCACTGTGTAGTCCAGGCTGGTCTCAAACTCACAGAAATCCTCCTTCCTCAGCCTCCTCAGTGCTGGGATTACAGGCATGTGTCATCATGCCTGGCCTGCTGCTACAGTTTAAGTCTTTTATTTTTACAGCTAGATGTCTTTTAGGAAAAGTTCTTCCTTACTCGGAGGAAAGAAAACTCTAGAATCCCCACCATCTGCTCATGAATGTAGGCAGAAAACTGTCTAAATTTATTCACTCGGGCTACCACTTTACTATAAATACACTACAGGGATTAAAAACTACTAATAAACTGTCATGGAACAATAAAAATATTAGAAAATAAGACAACTATCTTTACAAAGAATAGTGATATGTAACATAAAGATCACTTTACAGCAACCAGAAATAGGAAATAAACTTTGGAATAAAGTATCAAACAGAGAAGTAAGCAAAGACATAATAATCTCCACATAACAAAGTTGTTTCTGCTGTATACCAAGTATATCCTCACGTGCTGGAAAAGGTTAAGAATATTCATCATGTATATCTATGGTTAGCTGAAATAGCAACTAACCACAAGTGGTTTTATATTTAATACACAAGTGGATAATAGGTACATATACATATATATATATATATGTATATGTACATCTCAAATCAAATTATATTGCTCTAACCAAGAACAAAATAGCTTTATCATGAATAAGGTCTAAAAATAGAGGCCTTGTGACATCTAGACATTTGTTCAAGCTATACGGTACTTTAAATTCATCTCTTTAGGTTGTAAAAAGCTACCAACCAATGCAAAACATAATCACTTTCAAAACTGTTTAATTAAGTGTATTATATTATTTGAAGATATTTTCAAGTAGTAAAATTATAACTTGCACTTAAATGTGTTATTTAAAATATCTCTTAAAAGTTGAAGTACAATGATTCTTTCCCTACTGGTTTCACCCTTCTCAGTTTGGCAAATACTGGATTTTCTCACTCACACTTAAAAGTAGAGCCAAACTTAACAGCTTTAAGTATGGTATGCCAATAGCATGCCCTGTTTTGCTTTTTTTCATTCCCTGAGTTATCAGCAACATCAAATTACTGCCAGGAACTTCAATCCCTTGACTTCATAATGTTAAAATAACTCACCTGGGGCATATGAAATACGGTTAGTCTTCAAAATGGTAGAAAATTAAAATCTGCAAGCTTTGCTTAATCAGAGACTATTTACATTATTTTAATTAAAAAATAATAATCAATGAAAACACATGCTGTGCTAACATTCCACTTCAGAGTCCACAATCCAAATATTTTAGGGATTAATGAGCCAGTAAAAACCAGGTAAGGTTTCAATATACTAATAAAATAGCCACATAATTAGTATTCATTATCTGAGTCAATTATTTTCAAAAAGCAAGCATAAATGGTGAAAAATAGATTCAAATATTTTTGTTTTTAATAAGCGAAAATGACATTAGTAAGTGAAATTATGAAGTATGTTCCTTTAACATATTTAGATGTATGAATAATAGTTTTTCCATTAGTCTAGCTTGTATAGCCTTGGATAGGTCAATTCAACACCTCTAAATCCAAATCTCTCTTAATTTGTAAAGTGAACACAATACCAACTACTTTAAGAGGTGTTAAGAGGTCTCAATGGGTTGACAAATAAGAGACTTATTTTGTAAATAAAAAAACTCTATGCAAATATAAGCTATAATCTTTGTATTATGATTACAAACAACTAAATTAAAAACTATCAGAAGTTTTATATGCAAATATTTAATATTAAAACTAAAAACTATTAATTACTAAACATAAGGACTGAAAACAAAGTGTTAGACTTCTAAGCAAAAAAACAGATCAAACAGAATCCTTCAATAGTGAAATATGCATTTTCCCTCTCACTGAAGGTCACCTACATTGTGAAGGTCACATATTTAAGACATACCTACCAGAAACTATATTACTGCTAATTATCTTGCCCCCCAAGGTAGCTAATGATTTTGGTACTACTGTAATGATGCTACCACTGGTAGTTTTCACATAGGTTGCAGCTCCAGGCGTTGCAGCCATCCGACCTATGGATGGGCTCACTGTTGGCCGGGTATATGTTGCCTGTGTGCCTATAAAAAGGAAAAAGCCAAACAAAAACAAAAACAAAAACAAAAACAAAAAACAAAAAAAACCTTATCATTGCTTATAGAAGAATAATTTATAAAGTTTACTTATAATTCAATGTACTGAATTAACATTGCTTTAACTTGAAAATGGAATTTCAAGATATCAAGACATTTACAATTTTATAGCCACTTTTAAGGCACATAGCAAGAAACAAGGCCAAGTCAATTTGAATTAATTTTACACATAAAATTTTGTGATGTGTTACATCGAGTTACTAACCCAAGAAAAAGCAGAGCTAACTCTATTCCCTTCTTCCCCTACCTTTCTTCCACTAGCCTTCTTCCACTAGTTTTATGCCAAAAGAAACTTAAATTTAATCATCTTTTCTGTCAGAGCATGATAGATAACGCTGCTAAAGGTGTTAAGGTCTCTGCATCTGTTTCATGCTGCCTTAGTGCCAAACCCAACACCAGCACTCAGCAAATAAGGCACTATTACTTGCGTAAAATTTTATAAACTTTCACCGTTCTGTACTCTGCTACCCTCTAAATATATTTCCATCTTTTAAAACATTATTCCATAATTTTACTAGAGATTAATGCTGAAGCTGCCCAGAGTTGCCAGGAATATTCCTCTTCAGCCTAAGATTTTCTCTATTTACACACTTCTTCAACTTTAACTGACCTGTTAGAATATTTTTCCTTATGTCGCTCAAGAGGATTTTATTATACCTTTCCCCACTATTTCTAGGACTTGACTCTTTCCCAAACAGGAATTAAAAACTAGACAGATGAGCCTGTTGTAGTTTCTTACAAATTCAGCAACTCAGAAGCATTATTCTAAACTAAGAATTATTAGCCCTGGGGAAAATGAAAAAAAAATGAAAATGTTGTTTTAAGCTTTAAGTGAAAAGTTTTTCATGATAGATTCAGGGGCCATTTTCAACAATTCGTCCACCTTGAAAAAAATGCTGTTAGCCAGTTATGCAACTTTTAAAAATATAACCACTAGTCAAGAAAGGGAGCAGCTAAAAACATTAAATAGAGTTAGTTTAAATTGGTTACAAGCACATATCAGAATCAGAAAAAAGAAATCTAGTGGAAAGTATGCCAAAAGGATATAAAATTTGAATACTCTGAATTATAAATGAAAAAGAATTCAACTTTGGTTTTTGTTTTAAAAATGAAACACTTATTCTAATATAGTAGACACAATTTTATTTTTCACTACCTCTCCCTAACATGAGAAATCATATACACATAATGCTATTACATTTAAGTCAAATACAGAAAAGTTTGGAGTAAATATGATATATTTAAAACAAGAACAATAGTGTTTAAAACAGAGGTGGAAGGTAAAATAGTGGTTGCCAAGGACTGGGGGAAAGGGGGAATGGAGAGTTGTTGTTTTATAGAGTTTCAGGAAAAGGTTCCAAAGATGGATGGTAATGGTAGCTGCACAACATATATGTACTCAGTGCCAAAAAAATGTATATTTGAAAGTTGTAAATTTCATGTTAAGTATATTTTACCACAAATTTTAAAAAATGAAAGAAAGCACAGATTCTGGAGTCAAACAGGTATGGGTTCAAATTCCAGTTCTCCCTCCTATTGGCTGTGTGACCATGAACAAACTGCTTACTGTAGGTCACTGAAAACAGGACTAATAAAGGAGAGTAAGCTCAATGTTTGTATAGACCTTTACATCTTGGCCAATAAATGACAGCTTATAAAACTGAGACAGGTATAATTTTACACTATTTATATTTCATCTAAGTATTAGCCCCCCCTAAAAAATTTCACTTAAGAGTTACGGACATTTAAAATAATAGTAATGGCTAATTATAATATTAATAGTAACAGTTACTGAGTACTATACAAGGGACTTTTTAGAGTGGTGCCTCAGTTCACGAACTTAACTTGTCCTATGATTTTGGGAAAGATTGCCATATTTGTGTTTGTGTGGGAAAGATGGCCGCAGTCATGTTTGCCACCCAATGCAGAGTTTACAAACAAAAACAAAATTTTACCAAACACTGCTGTTTCTGAATCGAACTGTTTGCAAATAAAAGCATTCATGAATGGAGGTACCACTGTATTATCTCATTTAAACAGGAAAGGGAAAAGATTTAGAGATTAAGTAACTTGCAAAAGGTCAAAAGGGGTGGTACTATTTAAAATGTTCTATACACTGTCACTTCCTCAAGCACATAGGCTGATTGCTCTCCTATGTGAGCATGATGGCATCCTGTGCTTCCCTCCATAAACTTCTCCATAATACTTAGTCTCCATAATACTTAGTATACTGCAATATAACAGAATTTTGACCTCATCAGCGTAAGATCCTTGTGGGTTGGGATTGTTTTCATTTATTCAACAAATCCTGACTGAGCAGCTACTAACATGTCAGTGCTCTGTGAGAGAGAGTGAGTGAGTGAGTGTGTGTGTGTGTTGTGTGTATACTTATGGTCTAAAAAGGAGAAAACAAATCGACAAACAACAAGCTAAGTAATTAGACATGCGGTAAATGCTATAAAGGGAAAAAAACAAAGGACCATGAAGAAGAATGAGAAAGCTAATTTCAGGGAGGTGGGGGTAAAAAGAATCAACAAAGGCCTCTTTGAAGAATTATTCCACTCATTTTTAGATGCTCAGTGTCAAACATATTGCTGGTATAAGAGAAATTACTTGATGAACATATAAATGAATGGACTGATGTTCATAAGAACTTACCAGTAGGAGTGGTCACCAGTTTAGTTGTCATAATTGCACCATTACTGCTAACTACCATAATAGGGGAATTGCTACTGGTGGGTAGAGTTGCAGTCACTGGTTTGGGTAAGATTTTACTTGGTTGAACCTGTTGTGTGATGATTTTAACACCTTTGAAAGAAGAAATATTAATCTCAGCAGAAATTATTTTTAAATACATGTCCCTTACACCAATCCAAGATGCAGCAGTCGCACACTTACTCAATCTTCCGAGAGGTGCTTTTTTCACACTGATAAAACTCTTTAAACTTCTATTCTTCAAATTCCTATCTTCTCTAATTTCTCTCATTCCAAGAATGCAATTAAAACATTACAATAACAAAATGCTTCATTTGCGTTTTTTTGTTTTTAAGAGAGAATGTCTAGGTAGTTCAGCCTGGCTTTGAACTCACTATTATAGCCCAGGCTGGCCTTAAACTCATGGAAATCCTCCTACCTCAGCCTCCCAAGTGCTGGCAATATAGGCATGCATCACCATGCTCGGTGTAAAGTTTTTAAAGAAAAACAAATCTTTACTTCTGTCTATGGTGGTGTGAGATAAGAACATTCAAAACCAAAGTCAGCAACTGAACTTGAACTTTTACAAATAAAATAATCTATTCCATATAAATCTTTGGAATGAAATGACTAGCATAAAAAAGTCAAAAACAAAAGTTACTGTAGCTAATGCTTTATCCTCCTTGAGATGAAAGGATTAGCATAGGAAGTCAAAAACAAAATATAGCTAATGTTATGTTCTCAGTTCCTTAAATATATATTAAAAGCTGCTGGAACTGGGAATTGTGGTGCACACTTGTAGTACCAGCTTCTTGAGTGGCTGAAGCAGGAAAATGGGAAAACATATCATGATCACAAAGATTTAACATTAAGATCGCAATGTACCTCAAATTAATCTATAGGCGCAATTCAATCCCTATTAAAATCAAGGGACCCAGCACCCAGGAAGAAGAAAGAAGGGGAGCAAAGGAAGAAGAAGTAAGAAAAAGGGAGGCCAGGAGGAAGGAGGAGGAGGACACAGGAGAACTTACCCTCATTTTAAAACTTACTGGGGGGCTGGGGATTTAGCTCAGTGATTAGAGTGCTTGCCTTGCAAGCACAAGGGCCTGAGTTCGATCCCCGGCACCACAAAAAAAAAAAACAAAACAAAAAAAAAAAAAACTTACTGGGAAGCAATGGCAATGAAATCAATGTGATACTGGCATAAAAGATAAGACATATAGACCAATGGAATAGAATTAAGAGTCTAGAAATACACCTGCATATCTATGGTCGACTAATTTATTTTTTTGCGGGGAGGGGGTAATGCTGGGGATCAAACTCAGGGTCTTGAGCTTGCTAGGCAAGGACTCTAACACTGATCTAAATCCCCAGCCCACAGTCAACTAATTTTTGACAAGGATGCCAAGATCATTCAATGGGGAAAAGCCTTTTCAACAAATTGTGCTGGTATAATTATGTAGGCATGTGCAGAATGAAGTGGGAACATGTATGAGTCTGTTTTTCAATACTATAATGAAATACCTGAGACAGATGAATCAAAAGCAAGTTCGTTTATTTAGCTCACAGTTTCAGAGGCTGAAAATTCAAGATGAGGTGACCTCATTGGTTTGGTCTCTGAGGAGAGCCAAATACTACCATGGCAGGAGTGTATGCAAGAGGAAGAAATCATATTACCACAGAGAAATTCAGAAGACAGACTCATTAGTTCTTCTTTTTTTCTCTTTGTGGTGCTAGGGATCAAACTCAGAGTCCTACACATACTAAGCAAGTACTCTACCACTGAGCTATATCACCAACCCTATATTTACTCTTATAACAGACAAGAGTTCAGGGTTACCATGTGAGCTACCTAAATCTCTTCCTGACAAACAGCTAATCCAACAGGAACTCCTACCAGGCCCCATCTCTCATAGGTCCACATCACCTTTCACATTACATCAGGATCCAAGCGATAAACATAAACTTCTGGGGAACACACTCGAACATATCCAAACAACAGCACACCTTTATCTCATACAACATACAAAAATTGAGTTAAAATGTGTCAAAGACACTTAAGAGGTAAAGCTATCAAACTCTTAGAAAAAAATATAAATAAAATCTTTTATGGTCTTGAACTTGGCAAAGGATTCTTAATTACAACACTAAAAGCATACGCTAGACATTAAAATTAGTCTTTTGTGCTTCAAAGGGCACCAATAAAAAAGCAAACAATAAAAAATAACAGAGAATGGGAGAAAATATTTGCAAATTGAATGCCTAATAACCTATATAAAGAAGCTCTTACAGACAGTTCAATGATAAAAGAATAAACACCCAATTTAAAATGATCTAAATTTAAAAAGGATCTAAACAGGTATTTCTTTAAAAAATCTATAAAAAGTCCAATAAGAATACAGAATTATGTTCAATATCATTAGTCATCAGATAAATGCAAAAAAG
Source organism: Hystrix cristata (assembly GCA_004026905.1). NCBI lineage: Eukaryota > Metazoa > Chordata > Mammalia > Rodentia > Hystricidae > Hystrix > Hystrix cristata. Next base: position 25,502 of record PVJO010011786.1, read on the forward strand.
ATCACAATGAAATATTTCACAGAAACTAGGATGGCTAGACCAAAAAAGTAAGACAATAACAAGTGTTGACAAAGGTGAAAAGTAACTGGAACTTTCATACACTGCTGGTGATGCCATAAAAATACACAGTTTCTCTGGAAAATAATCTGGCAGTTTCTCAAACAATTGAACACAGATTTAGCATACAATCTACAACTCCACTACTAAGTATACACATAAAAGAATAGGCTGGGGATACAGCTTAGTGATAGAGATCTTGCCTACCATGAGGATCTAATCCTCACCACTACAAAACAAACAAACATACAAAATGAAATTGACAAACCTCTACCAAGTCCAAAAAAGAAAAGGAAGGAAAAGGCACAAATCACCAATATCAGAAATGAAAAAAGGAACATTAAAATACATCCAACTATAGACATTAAAAGGATAGTAAGAAACTACTACTAACAAATATTCACCCACAAATTTGACGACTTAGAAAAAAATGGATCAATTCCTTAAAAACCATAAAGCACAGGGGCTGAGGATTTAGCTCAGTGATTAGAGTGCTTGCCTGGCAAGCACAAGGGCCTGAGTTCGATCCCCAGCACTGGGGGGAAAAAAAAAAAACATAAAGCACAAAAACTCAACAAAGATGAAATAGATAATACAAATAAGTAGTCCTCTAATCATTAAACAAACTGATTTCATAATTTTAAAGCTCCTAAAATAAAAACCTTCAGCCCCAGATGGCATCACTGGAGAATTATACCAACATTTAAAGAATTAACACCAGTCTTATACTATCTCTTCCATAAACTAGAAAGGGAACACTTCCAAACGCATTTATAAAGCCAGTATAACCCTGATACAAAAGCCAGATAAAGACAGTACAAAATAAAACACTATAGTCCGATGTCTGTTATTAAAGAAGAAAAAAATTGAATCCAGCAATATATAAAAAACAATTATACGCCATGACAAGTGGGGTTTATTTCAGGTATGCAAAGTTGGTTCAACAGAAAATCAATCAATGTAATCCAGAATATCAACAGACTAAACAAGAAAAAACATGATTGTATCAGCTGAATAGAAAAAAAAAGTGTTTGACAAAAATCTAACATCTATTTAGTATTTAAAAAAAAAGTACCAGACAAGTATGAATGGAAGGGAAATTCCTCAACTCAACAAAAACCTACAGCTGTCATCATACTTAATGGTGAAGATTAATGCTTTCTCCTTAGGCTTAGTAACAAGGCAAGGATGCCTGTTCTCTCCAATTTTATTTGTTCAACACAGTACCGGAAGTTCCACTCAGTAAAACAAAACAGAAAGGAAGGGAAAGGGGAAGGGGAAAGGAGAAAAGAAGGGAGCAAGGAAGAAAAGAAAAGAAAGGTAGGAAGAAAGGAGAAAGGGGCAGGGGGAAGCAAGGAAGCAAATACTGACTGGAAAGGAAAAAAATGTATTTATATATAACTAGAAACCGCTATATATGTAGAAAATGCCAGAGAATCCATGTAAAGACTCCTAGAAATAAGTGAGATTAATAGATACAAATTCAATATTATTTTTACACCCCAATAACATGTGAAAACTGAGATTAAAATTGTAATACCACTTATAATCATACCAAGAAAATGAAATACTTAGGTATAAATCTAACAAAACATATACAACACCTGTATGCTGAAAACTAAAACACTGATGAAAGAAGTCAAAGAAGACCTAAATAATTGGAGAGACATACAATGTTCATGGACCAGAAGACTCAGAGAACTGGTAAAAAGAATGAAGATATCTTGTAACTATTTCCCAGTTACCTGACTCCTGTTTGATTTGGATGGTAGGTTTGATACCAGGTGGCAAAGAAGGCTGCTGAGGTTGTTGCTGATGAGATACTAGAGAAGGCTGGGCCACTTGTTGCTGTGTCTGTTGTTGCACTTGATGTAACTGCTGTTTAGGAGACTGCTGATGCTGTTTAGGAAACTGTGCAAGAATCTGGGTTGGGGCACTCACTAAGTTTTTGGGGGAAGGAAGTCTTGTTGATGCCATTTTGATTGCTGATGTAGATACACCTGTAGAAATGTAAAGAGAATTTGACAGGAAAACATAATTAAAATTACTGCAGATTACAGCAGATAATAGTTAAAAGTCCAGGTAAATCAGGACAAACTATGATTTATTAAGCACCTAGTAAGTGTCAAATATTATGTGTGGTGCTTTACATATTTGATATATAGTCTTCTAAATGCAAGGGAGACATCATTGCTCTAAGATTCAGGAAAGAACTGACTTTCCTTTGGTGAAGTATTAGAATGAATTAAAAAAAACAGTATATACGCACACAGGTCTCTACAGAAAATAAACAAGTTAAGTCAACTGATGTTTAAGTAATACCTTTTAAAAATACTTTTTGAGTTATATCGGTTTAAATATGACATCAGATAAAAGAACTTATATTTAACATTCATCTTTTGAACTAGTCAACATATAAGGATACAGCTTTTCTATGTCTCATTTCCAGTCATACATAAAGTCATTTATTGACAGTACTTAAGTTATTAATAATCTTGTAAAAAGTTACAATCACGCATAATATATCCACTGCTAAAAAGGTAGGATGGAGGCTGAGGATTTAACTAAGTGGTTAGAGTGCTTGCCTTGCAAGCACAAGGCCCTAAGTTCAATCCCCAGCATCCAAAAAAAAAAAGAGAAAAAAAAGGTAAGATAGTATGTTCTTTTCAGTACAATATTAGCATTAGCAAGCACACATAGGTAAGGAGTGCTAGTAACTTCCACTAAAGATGTATGAGTCTGAGAAATTCTTCCTCTCTCCCAGATTTTTCATCTGAATTTTCTTATAATTCACTAACTACTCAATAGGACTACCATCTGCCTGTGAGTTAATATTTCTTAATAGAGATAAGCAGAACTTAATTCACCATGTTAATTTTTTAAGCACTGCTTAAACAATGAAAAGAAAGTAACAAGCCCAAACTGGATGTGGTGGCACATGACTGTAATCATAACTCTTTGGGAGGCTAAGGCAGGAGGGTCACAAGTTTGAGTTCATCCTGGGCAACTTAGTGACTTAGCAAGACCTTGTCTCAAAATAAAGGGCTGAGCGTATAATTCAGTGCAAAAGCCCTAGGATCAGTTCCCAGTACTGCAAAATAAAAAAAGGAAAAGAAAAATAAATAAATAGCCTAATTCTAAATTACTGGGGATGTTACTTCGTACCCTGCTTCCACCACATCCCTACCATGACAATTAACTGTATTACCAAAATAATAATAATAATTTATTCTTTTTTTCCTCTTCTGGTGCTGGAAATTAAAGCGACAGCTTCATGCAGGCTAGGCAAGTGCTCTTCCACTGCACTATGATCCCCATCCTAATATCACATATTAAGTAAATTTCTCTAAGTGATAAAGATAGAGAAGGATAAACCTTGAGAAGTCACACTGACTCTCAATGCCTCAGATTCCTCCTCTGTTGAATTTTTCCTTGTCCTACCCATCTAAAAGTGGCTATGTGGATTAAGTAAAACTACAGATGGAGTAATGCTTCAAGGGACAATAGATATACTCAAAAATACCTAGAGGGCTTATCCATATTACTTAAAAATTTCTACCTCCTTCACCACCACCCCCATACTAGTGCAGCAAGGAGGTATTTAGTGACATGTGTTCTATATTGCTTTGTTGTGTTAAATTAGATTATCACTGGAGCAATCTCTTTTGGTGCCAACATTTTATTACTCAATGTCATACAAGTGAATAGTATTTTTTAAACTTAAAAATTTAATCTCTACAATGCACTCATAATATATGGTCTTATATTAATTAACAGTATATATGGGTAACTCCCTAACTCAACCATGATCTCCATATATGTTTTTACAGGAAAAGTAACTGATGTAAAAGCATTCAGTGTGACTTCAGTCAGGTACTGTAATTTTATCTAAATCGAGCCTTCAACTCATAAACACACAATATCTGTGTGACCTGACTAAAGTACTTAGCCTCTCTGAATATTTATTCATTCAATAAGAATTTATTGAGTACACACTTAATGCTACATCTTGGGTAAACTACTTTGTATTCATGAAATAGTCTCTACCTTCAGGAAGATTAAAGTTTAGAGTAGCCTAACATTCTTGAGGCCCTGGGTTCAATTCCCAGCACCACAAAGAAAAATAATCAAATGAATGACCACACAAATCTACCGCTAAGAACTAAAACATGTTATTTGTGTTTTACCAAGACAAAGGTCCTCTTTACCCTTCCTTTGCCTCTTTCCAAGCAAAAGGGTGGCTGAGGTGTTAGAACTCAGATGGGGTGAGGAAGAAGTATGTAAGCTATCAGAGTCAAATGGAGGGTGGAGAGCAATGATAAGAGATTGGTTACACACTAGAGGACTGATAAAATAAGGAAGTATACTGAAATGCCAGGTATGATGATACACATCTCTAATCCCAGCACTTGGGAGGCTGAGGCAGGAGGATCATCAGGAGCTCAAGGCCAGCCTGCACTACATAGTAAGACCCTGTCTCCAAAAAAGAAAAAAGTTTGACTGAAATTGGATATACCAGTATTAACTCATAGTTCCAACACATGAAAAATATAGGTCTAATTATGTGTGTACATGAATGTTATGATTTAGATCTAAAATGTACTCCCACGATCTTATGTGTTCAGAGATGGAGCTTTGGAAGGTGATCGGATCACAGGGGCACTATACTCATTGGCAGATTAATTCACTTATGAATTCAAAGTCGAATGTGTTAAGAAGCAGAGCTTGGTTGAAGGAAGGGGGTCACTAAGGTTATGACCTGGAAGGGTATATTCTTGTCCCCCTCCCACTTCTCTCTCTGTCTGTCTCTCTCTGTCTCTACTTGCTGACTGCCATGGGGTGAGCATCATTAATATACATGCCCTTCTACCATGCCATTCTCCTTGGAACCTGTCAACCATAGACTGAACACTCTAAAACTATGAGCCAAAGTAAAACTCTGTTCTTTAAACTGTGGGTGTCAGATGTTTTGTCCCAGAACAAGAAAGCTAACCAATACAGTGACTGAACATATGCACACACCGACACACGAATGCATATGCACACATGTGTGCACACACAGACATATTTACACATATTCCCCAGTGATATGCATGTTTAGCACCCTGATCTTAGCTTCTAATTATCACTTTTCACTAAAAGGAAAAATCGCTGAAATGGCTGCTCCCAATGATGGAGTAGGAATAGTATAGGACAGTGATGACAAGGTTTTTAGAGCTTTCAATGATACAAACAGCTTTCAATGATAGAAACAATTCACTATAGCATGCATGCCATAGGTTCACTACCACTGGTATATAGCATAAGTTTGATATATATAAAAAATTTTTTTCACTCTCTTTTGAAATTTCTTTAAAACTGCCTGCTTGAAGCAAATCTATTAATGCAACATGTATATAACAGAAGTTTGTTGTATACATAAAATGTATGACAACTATAACACAAGGATAGGAGAAAGGAAATGAAAGGACACTTAAGATTCTAACATAATACATTAAATATTATATTATTTGAAAGTAGACAGTTATAAATTTAAAATGCATATTGTAAGCTCTAAAGCTGGATTCTCAATCAAGGTACTGTATTCCCACTCTAGGTACTGTATCTGGCAACCACTGGAGACATTTTTTATTATCATAACAGTGGACAAGCTACTGGCATCTAGTGGGTTAAAGCCAGGGATTCTGCTAAACATCCTATCCTATGATGTACAAATGAGCCCCCATGACAAAGAATTACCTGGTCCAAAATGTCAATAATTTGGAGGTTGAGAAAATTACTCTAGAGCAACTATTCAATAGAGCAAATATTCAAGCAACTATTTAACTATTCTATTCAAGAATTCACAGCTAATAAGCCAACTGTCTTAGTTACTTTCTCATTGCTAGGACAATACACATAGCACCCACAAGTTAAAGGAGAAGAGGCTTATTTTGGCTCACAGTTTGTAGAGGTTTCAGTCCATAGTCCACTGGTTGCAAGGTAGGGCATTGCAGAAGAGAAACAGTTCATGGCATGGCAGGCAGGAAGCAGAGCAGGATCAAGGGAGGAGGAAGGAATATAAACATATATATACAGTGCACGCCCACAATGATCCACCTCTTCCCACCAGGCTTTACCCCCAACATCACCTAACCATAACCCAGTTCTAAAGCTATCAGTGTACTAATCTAATGATAAATATCACCCATCCATGATCCAGTCACCCCCCAAAAACTCCACCTATGAATGCATGAGGCTCCAGAGGTCATTTTAGATATAAACCATAATACCAGTGAAGGAGATAAAATGGAAATTTTAAAAAAAATAAAAATTCAATAAAGCCACAAGAAGATGGGGAAAGAGAGGAAAGGAACAAGAACAGATGAGACAAATAAAAACAATTGTCAAGATGACAGACACAATGATATTGATAATGACCTCATATATAAATTGACTAAACAATTAAAACAGGGATGGTGAGACTGAATAAAAAAGTAAAACCTAATTATATAATGTTCATAAGAGATGCAGACACAGGTGGCTTAAAAATAAAAGGATTAAAGAAACTACATTAATTAGACACAATTGTAAGAAAGTTAGAGTAGCTGCATTAGTATCAGAAAAGGATAAATTGGAACGCTGATATTAACATCAAGGATTACTAGGGATAAAGAGGGTACAGTACTTTATAGTGAAAAGGATACCAATCAAGATACAATGATCCTAAATATATGTATCTGATAGGGTTCAAAATATACAGAATGAAAAGTGACTAAAGGAAGAAATATGAAAAACCACAATTATAGGTAGAGATTTTTATACTTTGCTCTCAGTAACTAATCTAAGTAGTTAAAAAACAAAAAAGGTCAAAAAAAAGGAGGATTTGAACACTTCTATCAAACAATTTAATCTCTTTTCTTTTTTTATTGCACATCACTGCTTTATTATACTAATCTGGAAAAAAGACTTTACAGTTATGCTCAAAATGAGTACTGGGTCCATGTGGCAGAACCAAGCCAGCTGGAACAAGATGCAGAAATCACACATAGTGAAAGACACACTTGGATATGGTCAAGAGGCATTTGCACTGCCACAAAACGAGGCAGAGGGACCCTAAGATACACAGCAGGATACACTCCTTTCTCATAGAGGCCAAAGAGTGTACCCTGTATTAGCGTGAAGAATGGTTTATTTTCTGGTGACCACACCCAGAAGGATTTTTGTTTTAGATACATAATTCTTTTTAACAAAAAATTTAACACATAAACTTAATTCAGGGTTGATCCCAACCTTCTGGAGCCAGCTCCTCAAGGGTCAGGGAGGAAACTGTTGTTGTTGGAGGAAACCGTTGTTGTTGCTGTTGCTGTTGTTGTTTTAATCACCATGCAGGTTATGTTTTTCATCCACTGGAATGACTACAGTCCCCAGACAGTGACCTGACTATAGACGAGTGCAGAGCTGGCTCCTGGGAGCACAATATGCTCTCTGGCCTCTCCTCATTACTCATGCCTTGGCATGATTCCTCCCTGTCCCCTACTCAAGCAGGTCCTTAGTAAACAAAGCAGAAGCACTAGGAAAAAAACTCTCAACTGTTCCCAGATAAGAAGAGCCTTTCCTGGGCTTGGACTGAGAACTTGTGTCCTAGAGGTACTATTCTGACTAGATTCTGTGAAGTGAGTGGGTATAGGAGCCAAAACAAAAATGGGAGCCACAGGTCCCCATCTGCCAACTACAACATAGGATGCCTACAGATGTGGTCTGTGTGATAGGTGCAGGAGAAGAGATGCGGAGGAGTGGATGGACAGGGGTTGCTACCTGATGGCCTTCACTTCTTGGCCTTGCCCTGTGCAGTCACAGCTTCTGTGGCTTTACGCAGTCTCTTCATCCCCTAGGAACTGCATGGGCTTGACGGGCTTTAAATTCTTATCCAACTCGTAGACAATAGGAATACCAGTTGGCAGGTTCAGCTCCATGATGGCTTCTTCAGAGACCTTCCAAATGCTTGACCACATCCCCAAACGCTGTGGCTGTGGGTTTTAGTCAGGACCTATTTCTCCTCCGTGATGTGGGGAACAATTTCTTCATTCCACAAGGACAGAATTCTAGCCATAGTGTCTTTCATACTCTCACAGGAAGGTCTGCATACCTATAATCCTCACTGCTGTTGCTGTAGAAAGGATGATCAGGCTCCATTAGAGGTGGTGAGACATAACAAGTAGGACTCCAGATCTTCATCTGAGCTTCACCATGCTTAGCAGCAGTTTCTGCTTTATTAAGTCTAGTCAGATCCCCACAGTGCCTGCTCATTGAGATGCCAAGTTCTCACAACTGGCAGTTATATCTGGTCACTGGCATCCAATACTGCCCTCAGGGTCCAGATTGCTCTTTTTTGCACTGAGGTGAAGCAAATGTCAAATTCATAGCCAGTATCTCATAGCACTTGCCCACGGTGCTTCGCTTCCTCATGACCTGCCAGGCTCAGGTCAGCATCATATCAGTTGCTGAAGTGGTTCTCCCAGTTCCAGGGGTTCTTGTCTTGCCGGATCAGCACTAGCTTATAGGCAGGCGAACTGGCAGGCTAGGGATTTGGTGCCAACTCCAATTTAATCTCTTAGACATGTGCAGGATCAAATGAAAAGTCGGTTGTTCTAAAACTATTAAATAATCTTAGGCAGCACACACTATTGGCTGCTGGTCTAATTTCTTTTTTTTTTTATTCATAAACATACATTTATTCACAAAATACAACTACTAAAGTCCTTAATATTTCAGTATCTAATTTCCTTTCTCCTTTGCCCTTCTTCCTTTCCAACAGAACCCTGTTTTCTCCCCACAAGGATTCACCTTCCTGGCCCCTGACATTTACTCTGGGGGAGGCTGGCCCCAACACGGACAAGAGGGCAATTCCTATGCAATCAAAGCCAGTCATGGTGGGCCCATTACTTTTGCCAGGAAGTAGGCTATGCTAGTTGTGAGTCACAGGACATGAAGGGAATCTCCTCCTGGGAAATTTCTGAGCAAGGTTTTCTCTTTCCTAAGAAAGAGCCACAGAAGAGGATCATCTTTTGTTCCTGAGAATGTTTCCAAAGCCAGATGTGATACCTGGAATATACTCAACTTGCCCATGATGGGATTACCCAAGAAAAGGCTCATACACCAAGGAAAAGAAAAGTGAAAAGAAACTCCTTGGTGCCTTCAATGAGCTACAACTGAACTTAAATAAAGTCTTCCTTCTTCTAGACTTCTGGTTTTGCGGGATAATAAATTTTTTTACTGCTAAAAAGCAGTCAATCAATGCACATTTATAAAGTCAGTCATTCAATTACTTATTATATTTTTCCAAGTAAACTTAGATATTAAGAATCCAGGGGTTGGGGTTGAGGATTTAGCTCAGTGGTAGAGTGCTTGCCTAGTAAGCACAAGGCCCCAAGTTCAATCCCCAGCACCTTCCCCACTAAAAAAAAAAAAAAAAAAAAAAAGAATCCAGTAGCTCTTTAACAATTTACTAAGCATGTGAATGCCCAAAAGAATATAGTAAATACCACTAAAGCAAACCTATTAGTCCATGTTTGGAAGAATTATGGTTCAGGATATATTGGTAATCGAATAAATATGAGCAATAGTTTGGATATGGCTTGAGTATGTCCCCCAAGGGCTCATACGCTGCAATTCAATCTCCAAGGTGTGGTATTAAAGGTATTCAAAGGGAGAAACTTAATTCTATGATGTTAGAAGTATAGACTTTAGGAGGTGATTAGGATTAGATAAGCCATCAGGGTGCAACTCTCATGACTGAAAACTGGTGGCTTTATAACAGGAAGGAGAGAGCTCTGAAGAGACACACATGTGTACTCCCTGTCTCTGGCCATATATTGTCCTGTACCATCCTAAGGACTCTGCCATCAAGAAGGCCAAATGAAGGTTCTTGACTGCAGATTTTCAGAACCATGAGCCAAAACAAACTTTTCTTTTTAAAATTATCTGGCCCCCAATATTTCTTTCTAGTAATAAAAGATGGAATAATAAAATATGAAGTACTTGAAGAGTTGTATTATGAGCCCCACAAAGAGAATGATGCCCTCTAAAATACAAAAAAGTAAAACACCAAAGCCATGTAAATGAAAAGATGACACGAATATTATTCATGTTTTGTCTTTTAGCCACAGTTATTAAAGGAAAAAAATCAAGTATAAAACGATATACTCATTAAACAGTATGTTCTCCAGTAGGAGGTTGGAATCCAGGGCCTCTCACATGCCAGGAAAGCACTCAACCACTGAGCTACACCTCAAGCACATCAATGATTTTTAAACAAAGAAATTTGTTTTGTTTTTGTTTTGTTTTGTACAAGAAAAAAATAAGGACTTAATATTGACCAGATACTAGTAAAATACTCCAAGATGTTATGATTTAGGGGGATAAAGTAAGGCATGTAGCAAACTCTACCCCAAAATTCTAATCCTTTCATTTAGTAATCTTACTGTTAAATGCTGGTTCTAATAAAAATAACAGGCCCAATTAAATTCATAAAAAATGCTTAATACAGGTTAATCTAGAATATTAAAGCCTAGAAATAATTTAAATATCCCACAATGAGAATAATTTAATAAATTATGCAATAGTAATAGAAATACTAAACACCACTAAAAATAATTAAGATTAACTATAGAAAAATAGAAGCATGTTAACGAAACAATGCTCTAAGAAGAAAGCATACTACTAATGGAATATGAATTTTTATTCCAAAAATGTAAGAAATATTTCACATGGGTAAAAGGGAGTAACAGGTAAAACGGAAAGTGCTATTGTGATACAGTGGTGGGACTACCGGTGGGCTTTTATTTTCTATTTTCTAAAATTACTTAATCCACTAATACTTTTAAATACTAAATGGAGATCATATGTGAATTGATAGGATTGGGGAATTTTACAAAGACAGGATTTCATGAATGGAAAACAGATACCCCTTCGGAGTCTGCCTAAAGAAAATAAAGTGAAGAGAGTAGTACTAGTAGGTAGAATGTAATTGGGAGCATTATGTTACTTAAGTTGAAGTAGGGTTAAGAAGGGAAAATAAAGGGTTAATGAAGATTGTCACGGTATTCGATAAATAATGAGTGAAGTTCACAAAAAAATATGAGCAAAAGAATAAGATGGAAGAAAATTTCTTTCACCAAATAAAAGACAGGCTTCAGAACTTATCGGAGAAATAGGCAGTATAAAAGTATAATCGACCTAAGTAACAAGCAATAGCTCATTCTTTGACAAATGGAGAACAAGAGGGTAGATTAAAGCTATTTACAGCTTCTAGTCTGGTGAACATAAATCCTGGAGGGAAAAAAGATCAAATAAAAAAGCATTCACCTAAAAATAAACTATTTCCTTCTAAAAACTTAAAAAGCCTATTTCAATTATTACTTTTTTATGTACTATGAGCACCAGAATTATAATTGCCAAATTAAAAATGATTACTTCCAAATGTTAAAATGCGTAACTTTGTATAATAGCTTGTTATTGTCTAAGGTAAAATTTTATTTATATATGCATTTGCCTCTATGCTTACAAATGGAAGCATAAATAAAAAATAATTAAAAGAAAAAAGATTATCAGAGAAAACAGGAAACAGGAGCCACAGACGTAAGAAAACTGAATAACCCACTGATTTCCATTCTTCAACTGAAGGAAGGGAAGGAGTAAGTAATCACTGATCTGACAAGAGGGCTTCATGCCCAAAGCAGAAAGACACACCCACATAGTTTTCTCCAAAATTCAAGTATGCCAACAAAGACAAATTACATGTTGAATTACTACTCACCTTGTGCTACTGTTGACATGACCACAGATGGTGTGGAGGATACCACGGCAGTTACGGCAACTGTACTAGGAATAGGTGATGACGTAGAACTGCTGCTGCCGCTGCTGCTACTACTGATGAGAGAGGACTGTGAAGCAGTTATGACAACTGGTGGCTTCTGAGTTGTGGAGGCAATGACTGATGTTGGTACAAGCTTAGTGACCGCTGCATAGTTATGGGATTTGGAGAGAATGTTGGGTACGAAGGTAGAACTTGGTGATGTGGTCACTATAATAACCTAAGAAAGGAAAAATAAGTTATTCTCATGTACCTACTATATATACTATTAATGTATTTATGCTCACAGCTATATACAATTCAAAAATGGTTTGTGAAGAAAAAAATTCAACACAGAGAAATATACAACTAAAACTATATGAAAGCTTTCCTTTACTATTAATCACTGTTATTTAAAACCAATAATTTTTTATCAGTCAAATATTTTAAACAGCAATATCCAGTGTTGTGCAAGATGTAGCACAGCAAACATTTCAACACGTTTCTTACACAGTATAAACTGGCGCAATCTTTCTAGAAAGCAATTTGGATGTTCATTTATTTATAAATATTTATTGAGCATCTACTATGTGCCAGGCATGATTCTAGATGCTGGGATGGAAGAATAAAAAAAACAAAGTTCATATTTTCATGGAATTTACATTGTAGTAAGGGAGAGAAACGATAAACAGAAAAGTAAATACATATCATGTACATACAAGTGGAAGAGATAATAAAGCAAGGTAAGGGAATATAGGACGATGAGGTGCTATACGAGTTTTTAAAGTAAAGTATTAATGAAAAACCTCTGTATAAGGTGACATTTGAGCAGAAACCAAAGGAAATAAGCATTGTGAACTGTTGTGACCTAAAAAAGAATTCTATGGCACAATGAATACGAAAGCCCTAAAAAGAAGCAAGCTTGGTATAGTCAAGAAATTTTATATATCTAATGAACAGCGTTGGAACTTATAAGGTACAGAGCACTAGGAGATAACTATAATCCTAGTCTAATCGTAAGAAAAACATCAGAAAAATCCAAATAGTGGCGTATCCTACAAAATACCTGGCTGGTACTCTTCAAAACTACCAAAGTCTTCATAAATAAAGAGAGTCTGATAAACTTTCACAGTCAAGAAGTTTAAGAAGAAATGACAAGCAAATATAATGTGGTATCTGGGATGGGATCCTGGAACAGAAAAAGACTCCAAGTAAAAACCAAAGAAACGTGAATAAACCATGGACTTTAGTTAACATTACTGCATCAATATTGCTCATTATTAAAATAAGATATCATAATAAAAATGTTAAGAATGGAGACACTAGGTAAAAGATATATGAGAATCTCGGTACTATTCTCTCAATTTTTCCTTAAGTCTAAAACTGCTTCAAAAAATAAAGTCTGTTTTTAAAAACACATTATTCTATCTTCTAGGTGTAAGGTAAAAAGAAAGACAAATCAGGAAACTCTTATAATAAACCAAGAAGAGACGAGGGTGACTGAAGTGTCTGCAGTGAAGGTGATTAAAAAATGAACAGATTCTGATTATGTCTTAAAGGTAAAACCAACAGGATTTCATCATATGTTGATATGGAAAAATGGACAAAAAGAGAAGGGGGAAGAGACATCAAGGTCTAGCCAGTATGGTCAGAAAACTGTAGATGATGACTTAGGGACAATGTATTTCAGAGGGAAAGACTAATACAGAGTAAAAGACCTAACATCAGAATTGGTTTGATATATTTAAAAACAAAAAGAAAGGCAGTGTAACAGAAGTATGTAGGGAAAAGAGGAATTAGAAAAGAATTTGAGGCCAGATTAAATTTAAAAGCCAGCAAAAAAAATCTAGATTGTATACTAAGAATACTGGAATGCCACAGAGGATGTTAAACAGAAAAACAACAAAACACAATTTATGTTTAAAAGATCACTCTAACTGCTATATAATGAGAGTCAGAGCAAGGAGAACAGTAGACCAGGCAAGAAATGAGAGGGGGAGCTTGAACTGGGGTGTTAATAGTACAAATAAACAGAAGTCAGATTATTCGAGGCTGAGAAAATAAAACTTATTGATAATGAAAATGATAGGGTTAGGAAAAGAACAAAATCAAGAATAGCTCCTAGAGTTAATAATATACATTGGCTTATTTAAATCTCTCAATAATTTCATGACACAGATACTATTATCCCCATTTCATAGTTGAGAATACAAATGTTATTTATAAATCTATAACATCACAGTTTTACTTTGAGATGAGTATGACAGTGCTACGGTGATCCCCAAAACAGAACACGGTATCTTCTTTCACTGACATTGTACCACCTAGGACAGAAAAACCATCCTGAAAAATCCAGAGAACTTAAGGAAGAAATTTTTTTTTCATTTTTACTTTGTTCCTAAAGAAGGTCTGAGGTTAAAACAGTCAAAAATATACTATGTACTGTACTCAGTACCTACATTTCAGTGTTATAAAGGATTAGAAGATATAAGTACTTGTCCATTGCTTTAAGGGGCCTGTTAATTATTTGAAGAATCAAATAAGATACAAACATAAATCTTGACCAGCTAATACCTATACAGAGTTCACCAGCATACTTACATATGGACTTAATCAGCAAGCACCTATATAGTATGATTAGAAAAAAACTAGAAATATACCAGCTGAGAAGTAACCCAATATGGTAAAAGAACCACAAATTTAAGAATCAAATGAGCCTGCATTTAGATCTTGCCTCTGTCACTTACAAATGGCAGGCTCCTGGACATGTGAAAATTTCTAGGCTTTGGTTTTCATCTGTAAAATGAGGATAATAATACCTACCTTGAAAATCATTACAAGGATTAGATGAGATAATCAAGTGAAGCATCTACACACTAGGCACATAGCAGGTGGTCAATATTTGGCAGTTAACGAATAGAACTTACTAGTAATTATTATTCCCACTTAATAAATACTGAAGGGATATCGGTAAATACATTATAGATCAAATCAATCTGGAAATTCTTTTAATGTATTTTATTTTTGTTCAATTAAAAATATTTTCTTTATCATTAATCCTTTCTTTCTGATACCCCTTATAATCCAAAGAACTCATAGCTACTACCAACCAAGCTAATTACAGTAGTAATGGCAATTTAGTTTCACTTTTGCCAATTCTGAACCAATAGTAATAGTTTTCTGCTTTGTTAAAGCTGAGCAGGAAAGTACACCACAGTTAATTAGCCATGTCTATAATGAGCAAAGGGAAAGGAAATGATCAGATCACATGTATAATCAAATATATGCAATTTCAGAAGAAGAGTATTCACGTAGGATTCTAAAATTAAAACAACAAAACCTCAGCAAAATCTAGTCTTTAGGAGTATGTTCTGTGATACAGACACAAAGGACAAGTTGAGATTTTAATGTGCAAGATGATTCCTGATCTGTAACAGGGCTACTCAAAATTAATATACCTTGGAGAAATCTACTTGCTCTTTAAAGTTACTTAGTATAACAGGGGAAATAAAGGGATTTTGAAACCAAGTGAACCAAACAGCGTTTATTCAGGCCATAATTCAAATTACTGACCTTCTAGCACTCACAAAAACTCCTTAAGAGTGCTGGGACTTGCACCCTAAGGATAAAATGAAAAATATCAATCAAGCACATGAAAGCATAAAGCTATATTCTGCTGCTTTGTTTATATCAGTGCTATACCAATGTTATGTTTAAAATGAAGGTACCACATTAACATAGGTGGAAATTTGTCTACCCTGAAAATGTACAACCTTTCTGAATTTGAATAAAGCCCACAAATTGATACATAATTATACTTAATGTAAAAATTATTTTACGCAAAACAATTCCTATGTTGTCTTACAGAGAATTTGTGAGAAATCCAAAATGAATGCAATAACGACTACCTTAGACAGTTTCAAAAAATCTAATTTTCCAGAAAAAGATAAAACAAAATAGCCAAAGAATATTTATTAGTGCTACCCATACTCTGCTTGTCCAAGAAATAAAGTGATGGCATTGAGTACACTCAAGTTTTACATCTGGAACATAGTAGATGCTCAATAATTATTTGTGGAATAAATGAATCTTATTTTTAATCTGTTTGAAATGTTTATTTTTTTAAACACAGTAAGATAAATCTAAGGTTTTGAATCTGAAATCTTATGGTATAGTTCATAAATGACTTCGGAAATAGAAGTCAATTTTCTACATTTAAGCCCTCCTAAAAGCAGCACAAGTCTGACAACCTCAACCATTCCTGATCAAAAATTCAGAAGGAAATAATAAATAAATACATAAATATATTCAATGTTTTAAAAACTTCACAAACACTACTTATAGATTAACTTCCATCTATTACAAGTATTTTTATGTAAGTCTATGAAGACTGCAAAGTTAGTAATGTTAGATGACACTGAACACTCATCATATATACAATGTTAAGTATTTTCCATGAATCATCCTATTTAATTCTCCTAGGAACTCTAAGAAATACTGCTATTATTTTTGTTGTATAAGGAAACTGAGGCTCAAGAGAGATAACTGAGCTAGCACTACAACAAACTTAGGTATTAATTAGTCAAACAAATATTAATTAGCATGGTGAACATGACAAGCACTTCCTAAACACTAGGGAATACAGTGATGAATAAGACAAAGTCTCTACCCTCAATAGCTTACTTCTATGGGAGAAACAGAAAAGAAGAAATTTTGCAATATAATATCAACTAGTTATAAGTATAATGAATAAGAAAGGCAGTAAGGGAACAGAAACATGGATGGAATATAGGTACTCTTTTAGCTATAGCTATAGTCTACTATTCCTCAAAATACAAAATTTTAAAAAATATATGAGGCGATAGGAAGAGAAAAATACTAGTAAAATAAGATCCAACAATAAAGGCAGTAAAACGACAGGGATTCAAGTGTAACAGGCAGATGTAACCTAATCTAGGGCCAGCTCAGAAAGCAATTAACTATAATACTATATGAAAAGTGACATGCAGAAAGCTTTGGAGTCATCAAATAAAAATTCAAAAATGATGTCCAGTATAATATGTAAGAAGTCATCAAAGAATAGTTAATTTCAATAGATTAAGGGATAAACTTCAGTGAACTGATGAATTTATTTATTTGGAATAGTTCATTATCAACAATGTAAATAAAACACTGCTTTCCATAAAGTACTTGCAAGGGAAAGAAGCTAATTTTTTTTTTTACTATGTATTACACTTTAAATATCCAGTATCATTTAATCCTTATAATAACCTCCTAAAACTGGCATTACTCTCATCTCACATTTGAGGAAAAAGATTTAGAAAGACAAATTTACTTCAGGTCATACTGAAAGAGGTAGATTTCCAATTCAGGACTCCTGAACTACAAAAATTCTTGCTTGATTTTTAATATTATACCATAATCCCTTATCTTCAGACTGAAAATAGAATCAGCTCATTATCACTTCTAGTTATTAAGAAAATAATTTTTCATTTATTACATAATGATATCTTTCAAAACAAACTCAAGGAACTTCTTTAAGTGAAAGTCATTATAGGACTGAGGATTCAAAGGCTGAAAAATCACACACTGAACACAACTTATCTCTACTCCTTCCTTATAATCCTCTTAAAACAGTATGAAAGGACTTTTTTTTAAAGGAGAAAAGGCACATAAACTAGTCAAAACAAAAAAGTAGTCAGATATAGAGGTGCAAGCCTTTAGTTCCAGCTAACTGGAAGCTGAAGCATGAGGAGAGAGAGAGACAGAGAGAGACAGAGACAGAGAGGCAGGGAAGAGAGGCTCAAGAAAAGAAAGGGAGAAAGGAAGAACAGAGGGACAGAGGGAAGAGTGGGCATGCACAGTTATAAAGTTTTAGGAACCAGAAAACAGACTAGTAATAGACTACTGATATCTGAAAGACAATTTTCATATCCAAGAAGAAGTCAAGAATTGCAAGCACAACATACTTTTGATGTGGGGGTAAAAGTGGGACTAAAGAGAGGAAAATTAGTTGAAAATCTGTTGAAGAAGCATTTAGATCCCTAGCTGCCCTCCTACACAACACAGGAAGACTACGAATTTACTCTTGAGAGAAGAACTGAATCTCAAGGAATCTGCGGACACTAAGCACAGCTGAGGAGACCAGGTGCTACACTTAAAACAGGATAAGTAAAGTTAATAAAAAATATGGTGAGGCCACTTAACTCTCTTCCATTTACTCCCAAACACTGGCAGCCAGAATTAAATTTCTTAAGGCAGAAAACTAGAAGAGTTTTCTCTGAAGAATCTGACAAGTCCAAGAAAAAACCCTGAAGATGGTGACGAGAGGTAAAGGGAAAGGAGGAGTAAGTGCTCCTTAAAAAAAGAGTATAGCTAGGAAGTCACTAACTAACATGTCCCATTCATACACACAGAACTTTATGCTATTTTTTTAAATGCCCACTTGTATATTTAAGTAGGTAGCCAGACACTTTAGAAAATTCTGAAATGAAAGAGATAAAAACAGATATAAAGAATTTACAAGTAAAATAAAAAAACATGAAAGATCAAGCCAGGTGTGGTAGTGCACACCTATAATCCCAGCACTCAGGAGGCTGAGGCAGGAGAACTGCAGAGTGTGAGGCTAGCTTGGGCTACATGGTGAGTTCAAAGCCAGCCTGAACTACATAGTGAGACCCTGTCTCAAAAAAAAAAAAAAAAAAAAAAATCAGTTCAAAGAATATAACAATGTTATGAAATAAGAGGATGCTATTTCAAAAAAAAAACTTTCAGAGAATAAGGTAGAATGACTAGAAATGAAAACTATGATAGCAAAAATGAAAAATTCCACAGAAATAGTAAAGGATAAAGTTAAAGAATACAGAAAACCATGCATGGTGACACAAGCCTATAATCCAATCCCAGCAGAGGCTGAGGCAGGAGTATTGCAAGGTGGAACCCAGCCTGGGTAATTTAGTAACTTGCAAGACTCTGTCTCAAAATAGAAAATTTAAAAAGGGCTGGTAATATAGCTCAGTGCAAAAGCCCTGGGCATTCCATTCCTAGTACTGAGGGGAAAAAAAAATACAAAAATAGTAATACTACTTGCAGAGCATTTACTATGTGCTAGGCTCTATTCTAGACTTTTTACATATGTCATCTCATTCATGTATTTTCAAAACTCTTAAAATACTTTGTTTTGTCTATTTCATACATGAGAAAACTTAGGTACAGAATTCAGTTTTCCCACAGTTACTACCTTGTAAATGGCAAAATTCAGAATTTGAACTTAGAAAGTCTCACTTCAAAATCCAAACTTTAAAGCACTTTTACTATAATCGTGGGGGAAGCAAAAAAACAGAAAAAGGGAATGAGAAAAGGCAAGAAAGTTAAAGAATCAACTCAGGCAGTTCTACATCCTGAATAACAGGTGACCCAAAAAGAAGAAATGGAGAAAAACCAAAGGAATAACTCAAGAAATTTCTGAGACCTGAAAGACGTAAGTGTCCAAAATGAAAAGGCACACTGAGCATACAACATAATGAATAAAATAAAGTCCTACATCAAAGAATATCACTTTGAAATGTCAGAACTCTGAAAGTTACTAAGAGTTTTCAAAGACAAAAACAGGACACCAGAAGCCAAGAGAACAGTATCTTCAAAATTCACATGAAAAATGACTTTCAACCTAAAATACTTTACCTAGCTAAACCATGACAAACGTGAAAGGGGAGAAAAATTTGCAACCTATAATGAAAAGCCTCAGAAAACTTACTTTTCATCCATGCATACACCCTACAGTTATTGGAAGGTATGCACAACCAAAATGAATAAATAAACTGAGGAAGAAGAATATCAGAATGACAATAAAGGGAAATCCCAGAAACACAAGTGCATAAACTTAGCCATCAGAGTCCAGATTAGTGTGGGAAGACTGAAGATGCTAATAACATGAAATCAATAGACTACTGATGACTTAAACATACCTAGGAAAGAGTTGAGGAGTGAATGCATGATAGCATACAAAGAATAAAAAAGATAACAGTTCACATCACTTTATCCCTCCTTTCTTATAAGAAACAACTCTGACAACTTTGTTACTTTGGCAAAGTCAAAAAATGAGTTTTTAAAGGTACGGTCAGACAAACAGAGGTTTAAAAAACTTCGTTATTTAAAAAAATTTTTTTCCAAGTGACATTATAATGATAAAATAGTATGTTAGTCTTCAAAGTAGATCTGCTAGCTGTTTCATCTTAGGCAAATCATTTAGCATCTAAAGGCAAAAAATGAATTAATACCAATCTCAAGTTTTCTATTCAGAATTGAACAAGAGACATGAACATTCCCAGCATACTGCCAAGCACATAGTAAGCACTCAGTTATACTTGTTAAATGTGCATCACACTTTCAGAGAGAGATGGAAAAAACTGGCAGGCATAAACTCCATCTACTACATACCTTCTGTGTTGTTGTGTTTGTTGTCTGTGTTGATGGTTTGGTAAAGGTTATTTTCACAGGAGACATGTGGGGTGGTAAGGAGTTGGCAATGCTCTGCATGATGTTGCTCATCTTGGGACTGCCACTCACAGGCACAGTGATCGTCTTTGAAACTGGAACAACAGCCTTTGGAACTTCCTTTAGGACGACAGGAGAGGAGCTAGAAGAGTTGGTTCGCCTTCGTTTTCTGGGTTTTTCATCTTCATCTGAACAGCTAACACCTGAAAGGCAATGACACTATTGCTTGTATTTATACCAAACATTGCATTTATTTTATTTTTAAAAACCCTGTGTGATCAAGTCAAGTCTTGACCTCTCCCTTTGCTTTAAACACAATCAATCTAGCCTTCCTCAGAAAAATTGTTCCTGAATGCCTTCGCTCTTTTCTTTAAAACTACATCCATTATTCCACATTAGGCCTTATCTCTTGCCTGCATTTTAGCAATAACCTTCTAAAAGATGTCTATGTTTCTAGTATTTCTACTCTCCATCCTACTACCAGTTATAAAATTTCATATCTAATCATGCCAATGAACTGTCTAAAAATTCTGTAAGATGAGGCACAAAATCATTACCATGTCATTGAAGGCCCCATATCTTTCCAAGAACGCAAAAATACCTTTTTACACCTAACTCTGTTCATCCCTAAAATCTTGGCATGCTAAACCATTCCCCAAAACCAACTTAGCACATTCTACCTCTGGTTATCTACACAGTATTATTCTTCAGGAAATGCCACCTACCATCAAAGACCTCTTCATCATCCTCCAATTGTGGGCCTACAAGTCACTTCCTCAATGAAATGTTCCCTTACTCCTCCAAGGAAAGCTAATCTGTTTCTTGATTTTATAAGTCATTTTGTACCACCTTCTCTTCTGTACCACTTACACATGGCAATATAACTGTTTATAACCTTATTTCCCACTATTTAGTAGCTAAAACTTAAGGTTTGTTTCCGTGGCATGGTATCTTATGATAGAATTAGGCGAATGAATGATTGAGTCTATCCTAAACTTATGTCTGTGTGACTTCTGAATTAATAAAACAATATATTTCTTGGTACTTAAAACTACATGTTTTGAGAAATGGTTTCTTCATGTTTGGGATTCTTGTTCAGTGTTTAAAAAAATCATTAAAAAAAAAAAAGGTCTCTAGGGTTATTTTAAAAGACCACCTTGGCTAAATCCACAGAAATCAGTCATAAATTTAATAGTTCAAGATTCATAGCTTTTTCTTTATATTCTAAAACCTCGATTTTTGTAGACATTTTAAAAATCAAATGAGATACATACCATAGCAATCTACATAAAAAAATCTCTATAAAGTAGGCATAAAAATTAGACTGCATGACTCATGGATGGATAATAAAAGATAACAACGCCTCACACCTTTAACGTAACTCTGACTCTGATTTAAACAGGGCTGACAATGACCTAGAATCATCTGTCTACAACAGCAAACGCAGCCCCTAAAAGTTACAAAGAAATCAACTTTTTAACTATACTGAGTAAAATGAAAATTAAATATTAATGACCACCTGTTCATATGTAAAAAGCAAAGCAAAAGGTAAAAATAAAAAATAAAATGAATTTTAAAAGAAAAGGGGACATGAACATAAAATAAAAAAGTAAATAGCTTCATAGGGTAAAATCAAAGAGTTAAAAACTGCAAAGACTGGTAAAAAATAGCCAATTAGAAATACAGACATTCCTCATTTAACAACCAAGTTCAGTTCCTACAACTAAGTTGTTAAATGAATTGGTCACTACACAAGGAATTGTATATAGTACATACATTACAATACTCAGAACAAAGAAATGGTCAAAGGAAACACCAACTTGATAGCTTTGCTTATATCTGCACAACTTACATGCAGTACAACGTATAACAAAACGTAAAACTACAGTACTGTACTATACAGTACTATCAGCAAAAATTATAGTACTGTACTGTGGAAGGAGCCAGCATAAGGCCGCACTGCTGCTCACATGCCTACGTTTTAAGTCCAAATGTGGGTCATAAGTCTGAGCAGCGGATTATAAGTCCAGTTGTTAAACAGGTAAGTTGTTAAACAAAGAATATCTGTCTGAAAGACTTTAGAGTAGCACTTCATGAATCTAACAGTTGAATGATATATGAACTAATTTAAGAAAAACATTACAAAGATTATAATCACTGGAGTAAATATTGACTACATTACATAAATACCTTCCTTCAGTTTGTATTCACATTTCTATTATTCCATTACAATTAAAACAAGTGAATACTTGAAGGAGAGAACTGTTTCAAGGCAGATTCTCCGTGGAGAACAAAAAAGAAGATATTTCTCCAACCCCAGAACTGATTTAAAATCAATATGCACCTATTCACATGTACAGGAAGGAATTCTTTAGAGCCTTCATAAACTAACCACTGGTAATTGCTAGTGGCTTGATTATTTATTACAAGAAGGCAGATCTAATCAGAGCCTATACTGCAGTATTTAGCCAAGATGGTCCTGATAACACTGAGAGTATCACTTACTTTTGACATAAACAGTACTTCCACTTGGCAAGACAACTACATTGGAGGCAGGACTGGCAGGTCTTGGAGACTTAACCGTTGCTATGCTGCCACTTGGAACAGGGGTAGAGGTTGGGGTTGACGTGGTACTTGTGTAGGAATAGCAAACCACTACTGAAGGAACGATAGAAAAGTTTCCTGTTAACTTTCACCAAAAGGCATACAGAAAAATTATTTTTATTGCAGGCCAATTTTAACATTTTCATGTGATCAAAAGTTAAGAGGCCAATACTAGGTATTAAAACCTTTCCTGAAAATCATCACCTAAATTGGGTTTTTCCCAAGTATTTAATAGCTTGTTTACAGGTGACTTTGAAAATGGACAAAAATTTACAAAGAAATCAAGTTTAAAATTATACTGAGAAAAATGAAAATCATTTTTCATTCACAGCAGGAGTTGGACAACAGGCAAATACTTGTATCTCTTTTCAGTAATAATAGTGTCAGTGATGGAGTGATGGATAGTTCTTCCCTAACCACAGCCATTTCCAATGTGTTTTTAGGGGAGAACCAACATGTTCTTTTATATAAACCAACTCACTAGTCATTTGCTTTCCAAGTTGTGCAACAATAACTCAACTAAAATAACATCATCAAATTTCAACCTCTTTTTCATTCACAAAGGGAAACAGTTCAACCAACAGTAAGAATAGCTCATAGGCACTATTTACTGAGTAACAAGCACTATGCTAAATCCTTTCCATGTATTATCACTAAGTCTCACACCACAACCACATTTTCAAAGATGAGGAACCCAAAGCTCACAGATGCTAATTTATGCTGAAGGTCACAGGGTTAGGAAATGGCAAACTAAGATTCAATCATAGTTTTGACTATTTTTCTATGTAGAAACCCTACATTCTTATCACTCTACCAGAGAGCTGGCAAGTGGAAAAGATAAAAGTGTGAAGAGAGGAACGATGCCCCTCCAACAACAAAGTAATTAGGAACCCAAAGGAGGCTAAGTCTGCTCACTGACAACTACTTCCCTGCAAATGTAACTATCTTCAGCCTAAAACATCCTAACATTCAAGAAGAGTATTTCGCCCTGCTCCACCACCCTATTATTGCTAGGTAAGAGAAAAGAATTCCTCAGAGTCATCTGACAAATGCATGGTTTTCAGGCCCACTGGCATGCAAAACCAACCTAAGCTACTGGAGTCAATTCAAATATACTCTCAAATTTAATTTTACCCTTGGTGGCCTCAAGAGAATTCAAGGATTTTTTAAAGCATATGTCAATTACTAGATTAAATAACAATAAGAAAATCTTTCCATCTGCCAGGTGATGGATTCAGTACATTTTTTTTTTTTTTTTTGTGGTGCCGGGGATCGAACTCAGGCCCTTGTGCTTGCAAGGCAAGCACTCTAATCACTGAGCTAAATAAATCCCCAGCCTCTGGATTCAGTACATTGACTAGAACAGAAAGGTAGCATATGCCATCAATTCCAGAACGAAAACACAGCTTTATTTTCTAAAACTATCAGTTCAGCATGTTTTTTCCAGAAGCTAAAAGACTTCTGTCATCTTATTCATTCTCTAATGGCATCCATTAAGGCCTTCTATTCACTTCTAATAAGAAACAGTGACGTCAAAACTTCATTCCAAGAAGGCTTTTTGCAATTTTGCCCTTAACTCACATTTTCAACAAAAGGAAGATTTAATTTTGGCTGAGACAACAACTTTGCAGTTTATAGTTTCAGCACCAGAGTTGCCCACTATGTTTCACAACCTCTATACACTAGGATAAAAACAGATGCGAAATAAGATAACTTTTCCTGAATTTTTCTTGAAAATTCTGAGGAAAATAATCTCTAACAAAAAAAAAAAAAAAAAGAAAAGAAAATAATCTCTAACAAATATTTTCCTACTCACCTTCTTTGCTTCCTGTTTCTGCAGGCACTGGAAGAGATGCATTGTGCTGGATAGCTGCATTGGCAACAGCATTAGCTGTTACAGTGAAGGCTGTTTGGGGAACTAGCCGGGGCATCAGTGGTACCAATCGACGACCTTCAATGGACCATTCTGAAGAGCTATTAGGTCCAGACATACTAAACAAAAGAAAAAGCACTGCTACAAGGGTTCTCAATTGCTAAAATCAAATAAAACCTATTAAATTATAAAAAGGATGCTGAATGAACAAGAGGCTTTATTTTAAGCAAGCAAGATCAAAATTTTGAATAATTAGAATTCAAGGAATATCAGAAACTTAGGTTCTTATACATTTTATTCTATAATCTGAATCCTATAATGAACATAACTGAAACTATGACAAATTTTTCTATGCCTTTTAAATAAATACTAGTTTTGGTTTCACTAACGAAACTAGTATTTTTACTAAATTTTAGAATGGAATTTTATAATTAAACCAAGAAAGTAAAATACACTCATAATACTAACAACCAGATTTTCCTTAAAAATTGAAAATGGAATTCACTGAACCTTTGTAAAATTATATATCTGCCTGCATGGCGAGAAGTTCTAAAGGCTTTTAAATAAGGGAAACTGAGGCAGTAAACGAGGGGAACTAAGTAGTAAAGGATAGAAGAAAGCTGTATACATAATAGCATGTGTTACTGATGATGTTTATTATATTACATCATTACCCTTCCTATTAAAAATAGACCAAGTCTAAGGATGAAAAAAGAATAAAAAAGCTGCTGCTATTTTATTTGTATTTATGTATACCACCGTTCAACCTAAAAGTAACTTAATTTTAGACTTTCTCTTCATGCAGATACCACTCTCAGTTTCTCTACCCTAAATTTCTTGAGCAAGTTTTGTCCTGAGAATCTGACCACAGGTTGAAATACCAAAAAAACAAGTTGTCAACTGAGTACTATGGTACACACCTATGATCCCAGAATTGAGAGGCTGAGGCAGGAAGATCACAAGTTTAAATCCTGCCTCAACAAGTTAGAGAGACCCTGTCTCAAAATAAATGGCTGGGGATGAAGTTCAGGGTGAAGGCCTTGGGTTCAATCCCCAGTACCACAGAAGGGAAACTACCACTTCACTTGACTTGGCTCCAAGAAAGACCCTGACTAATCATCAGTATCAAAGGTTAACATTCATCCAGAAATAATCATTTTCTTCAGAAAATCAGAAATAATCATTTTCTTCAGAAAATCAGAAATTTCTATACTTTTTTTTGGAAACCATGGATTCTACAATGTAAGTTAAGAGTTTAAAACTATGTCCACTGATTCTTCAGATTTAGATGGACTACATAAAAGCCTTTGTTAGTGGGTGGTGGAATAATGGCAATGATGATGATGATGGCAGTATTGCTAGTTAAAATCAATTAAGGATTTATTATATGTCAAGCATTGTTCTAATCATTTTTTGTGCATTAATTCATAGTTCTCTCAACAATCCTATGAAATTAGTAGCCTTATTAATCTCCATTTTATCGTTGTGAAAACCAAGTCACAAGACAGGTTAAATAACTTGTCTAAGGTCACACAACTAATCAGGGTCTCCTTCAATTAACGTATTACACCTACTAAAATTATACACCACATATGAAGAAAGTATAAAACATTTCACATGGGTTTTATGTCTTTTGCCCTTGATCTATATCAACTGGGAACTGTTGTCTAACTTTTCACTCAATGGAAAAAAATCACAACTTAAGAAGAATTTAAATTCAGTTCAAAAAGGAATTTCTAAAAGCTGATGGATCCAATGAGGTTATGTGGAAAATTCCTTCAGTTTAACACAGTCCTACCTAAGACAAGGAAAACAGGACTTCCTGAAACCCCAATAACTCTGACAAATTTATAAGTTCCAAGTTGACACTGGTTTGGAAACAAAGAATGGTGTGAACAAGAAAAGCAGAGAAAGGCTGTAGCTAATTATTAAAGGAAAAAATTCTAAAAGCTATTCAGTATTTTCTTGGCTTATTTTATTTTGCTATTATTTTATAAATTATTACTAAAAAACTTGCTTGGTGTGAGCTTACCAAACAAAGTGATATCTACACTTACCTGGTACATTGTTTAAATGGTGGCAGAAATTACAGATTAATCATTTAATGCACATGAATATATGCTATTACTGAAAAGAGAAGCTTGCAGTGCAAAAGACACAACTGCAACTTTTAGGAAAATATATAAATCTTCCAAATTTCCACTCATGCAAACATGCTGAAACTTTTTGAAGTGAGTGAAAAATTAAACATCATGTTAGAATCAGATTAAGATTTCCTATTTGCTTAGTAATGAGGGTGTAAATATACATTAGTTGCATAAGTCATCTAAACTGAATTTTTACAAACTTTAAACATCGTACTGCAGTGCTTCACTGGGATACCTTAGTCTCGATGTAATGTCTCTCTATTTATACTAATATGGCAAAGGAGGCCAGAAACCTTGCTCTAGTCCCTATTCTGAGAAATCTAAAATGGTATTAATTAAATCACCTTGGCCATCACATCATCCTTTGGTGTGAAAGAAATCCTCACTCTCACACAGAAACACAGTATCCTAGGAAAGTCTGACTAGTGGTGAAAGGGTTAAGAGAGCACAAATTCCAGACACCACTTTACTCTTACTCTAGAGACAACATAGGTAAGCACAGCCCAATTTAAAAATCTGAAGCTTTAACATTCTGTTATAATTGAAATCTGAATTACAGTATCAGACTTAGTATGTGGCCTGGTGCCAAACAATAAACATGTAATATGCTTTAAGCCACTGCGAGGCTTCTCTTTGATCCTAGACACCCTACTCCTTTTGTTCTCTTTCCTTTGTGCTCAGTCTTGGCTTTCTCATCACTTTTCAACCACATTCCTTCTGGCCTAAACTGCTCTTTTAAGTGGGGGAGGGAAAGGAGAGGAGAAGGGGAATGCAGTCAGTTCAGATGCATTCCTCTCACAGTTTTTTCAGGCTCAGAATATGAAGCCATCCTACAGATACTCTCTGGAACTAGGTTATGTTGCTACTTCTAAAGGCAAGAGGGAAATCACAGATCTCTACTCACTAACTCTTGGGCTCATCATATAAATACAACATCTAGTCAAACTAAAACCGCAATATAAAATATGAAAATAGGAGTACAGAAAGACCTAAGAAGCTTAAAATTATACACTGAAGTAAACTCTTCAAAAAATGAAATTCGTATATTAAAGAATTCAGAAAGGAGAGAAAAAAATAAAAGGAAACACAGGCAGATAAAAGCCAACTCTCAATTATCCATGCTAATGGAGAGAGGAGGGAAAGGGAGAGGTCAAACAGATCAAAGAAACCCATATATTATACAAAAATATTTTGGCAAACACTAGTAAATTCTTCCACCAAATCTTTTCCAGGAAAACCAACAAGTAGTAAAATTACTAATTAAAATTTTCACCTCCTCTCCCTTCCCACCCTCTGACTAGAGGTACTCCCAAGCAGCAAAATGGCTAAAGGGTGGGAAGTATTAGGTAGGGGAGGAGGGTAAGAGAAGGAAAAGCAAGGGGCATGGTTAATTCATAAATGGAATAATGTGCCCCTGAATAATTGAGAGCTTCAATTTGGAAATAAATACAAGAAAAAGCCTGAAATAATAATAACCTATTTGCATACCTGTAACTTGGTCTTTCACCCAAATATAAGGATAAATTCATTCTTTAAAGGGGAAAAAAGGAAAAGGAGACTAAATAAATGTTATCCTTTAAGTATGACACTGATGCATCAACTTACAACTAGTTGCCCCACAATGCTATTCCAATGCTTCTAAGGTACTAGTTTTGTCTCTAAGTGCCTCTGAATGCAATCTACTGTTCACTATTTTATTACCTAGTACATAAATTTCCTATTATCAGTTCTCAAATTAGAATCTAGCCTTAGTTACCATTTTTAGTGAATCCTGATTCAAGTCTGGAGCAAATTAAACAAGGAATATATTAATATTTGAATGTTTCAACCACGTTACCCTGACAACTAAATACTGTACTAAAATGTTTAATGGAAATTTTTCAAATTTTTACAGTGTATACCTACCACTGAAGAACCTCAAAATTCTATGATAAGCAGTTAAACTTTCAAACTATAGTGTTAGAAAGATAGCACCCCATTTCATGTTAAGTAAAATGAGGGAGAGTGAAGAACACAAAACAGATCTTTGTGGTAAATACAAATTCTGCCAATTGGTTTAAATACATAGCTTAAATTTATCATATTAGGGAAATGCATTGAATTTTTTCCTTTAGTTTTATTTCACATTAAAACAAAAATTAAAAATGAATGGATTATATTTTAACATATTTTTATGAAATAGTTCTATCATTATACTGAAAGGATAATTTTTGCTCCTTTCTATTCTTAGGAGGCACTGTCTCCTTATATACTCAATGCTTGATCCCTGCCCACAGTCCACCCTCCACCCCATCTGTCAAACAGTTGTAATGATCTCAAAACAATTTGGTAAGAATCCTTTACCATTTTATTTTTACTTTTTAAAGAAAAGTAAGATACATTCATATGTCTTAAAGGCAGGAACTATGTTAGTCTTTTTTCTCAGTCTCAAAATACATTAAATAATTAGGGCTACATATGAAAAAGTTATGTCTATTTATAAAGTAATAAACACATCAAATAGCATTACAAAGAACCTCTAAGGGACCTTCAATTTGGAGAGGTATACTATTTTGTTACTGAATTTTACTTCAAGTAAGTGAATCATCTGCTAAACTTTGGTGGTCTTTAGCTATACAGAAATCACCTTGTAACAGGATTTGACCTGAATATTTTAAGCTAGCCTAACAAAATGCAAAAACCATAACCAACTGAATAAACAGTTACCACTATGGTCAAGATCCCTGAGTAGAAATACTGTTATTAAGATAAAAGACTCAGGAATCTGCTACACAATAGGAAGACTGTTTCAAAACTACTTTATACTATGTCATAAAAAATCAGGGGTGGTATGACTAATGGCTTACTTATGTGCAATTGTTGTTAACCGTTCATCGTTTACTGCTCTCCGAACTTCAGCACGGTGGCGTTCTGTTGAGATGCTATGAAAAAAAATAGCCATTATAGAACTCTGCCAAGCAGGCAGCTCTTTTCTATACTTTTATTAATGTTTAAATCAACAGGGGGTAGGGGGGGACAAGATTGTTTTGTGAAAAGATATAGTGGGACCCTAAGATCTTCAAATGTTTCAAAGTCTTAGAAAAGGATTCATATTGATTCTGTGTAACTGCAGAAAGAATTCGTTACAAATTAGAAATCACAGAAAGACAAACACA
This sequence comes from Hystrix cristata, assembly GCA_004026905.1. NCBI lineage: Eukaryota > Metazoa > Chordata > Mammalia > Rodentia > Hystricidae > Hystrix > Hystrix cristata. Next base: position 55,667 of record PVJO010011786.1, read on the forward strand.
GCCTGATATCAAGGCAATACTTTTAAATCTCAGAAATGTTAGACCATAGACAAGATCAGCAGAGCTTCCTGTTATCTAAACATGCAAACAGATATTCGATGGCCTCTTAATCATGACTGCTGAGAAGATTTTGGCACTTACAAGAAGGCCTTCTAAGGTCTTTTCTAAAACTTAGAGGCTATAATTTTATGTTCAGTGAATACAATAAAGAAATGAGAGTGGCAAGATAATCTTTATCCTGTGGCTATATGCTGAAACTTGATATCAGGGTAATAATTTTTATTACTGAACACTTCTGGCTATGTATCTTATATGTTATGTCATCAATGGTAAAAATAAGCTTATATTGATCTTGTGCTTATATTAAATATATTTAAAATATTACACAACTTTTTAAAAGGCTACACCCATTCTATTCACAAATAATAAAATGAATACCATTCTTCCAATTGTATGCTTTACCATTTACGCTAAACCTATGAATTAAAACATTTAAGAGGCTAAAAAGCAGAATTTAATGAAATAACATATATAACAAAACAATAAGACTGAGAATTTAATCGCATCCCTACATTAATATTATTAAATAATAGCAAGAGCCTCTTCCATCTTTTCACTTAAAAAAGTATACGAAAAAATAGCTTTAAATGTAAAGAGCAAACAATTAAAACAGAACATTTTCTGAGAAAGCTTAAGATGTTAGAATCAATCAAGAAAAATATTAAGGGCTATCTTGGCTTTCCTCACAACAGCCCACCCTGCTTCCTCCAGGGTATACTTTTATTTTGCTTTTTCCTCTTTTACTTGGCCCAAGCTTACTCTACAAAGCCAGTTTCTCCTTCACTCTTCACTTTTACTTTTTCAAATAAACTACCAAAAAAAAAAAAAAAAAGGAAGGTATTAAGGAATCCCTTTCACTAGAAAGTTTTTACTGGATCCAAATGCCACTCTAGTGCAGCTGAAGCAAGACTATGCTTAAAGCTATGACAACATAATCTCCACCCAGTTATATGTTAAGGGATCTTCCTTACATCTCTTTCTTTCCTCCACCAAATGCCACCCTAGATCTTCATATCCACCTGGTGCCACTTCTTTCTTCCACTTTTGTCAAACATACTTCCCTTTCCCAGGTGGGCCAAACTAAACCTGCCTCGAACCCTTTCTGACAGAATTGCAGAACAAAGGATAAACTGTACGATTTTCTGTAACAGAGTACACAAATAGGATAAGATCTCTAAACACCAACAATTTGAATACCTCTGCTCTTCAATTTAATCTGAGAGTGGAAAGTAATGAACCCCCTCAAAATTTCTAGAGCTACATCTCCCAAACTTTTATCACAATTTACCTAAGAACTTTTGAGAGTTCTCCAAGAAGATCTTTCTTTTCCTTGGTGAGATCCCCCTGTGCCCGAAGTGCAGTGATAACTCCAGCATATGCCTCCAATTCTAGAAGAAGAAAATTATTTTATCAAGATAGGTCTTAAAAAAAAAAAAGATAGGTCTTTAATATTTTAATACTATAGCTATGCATAGTTGAAAAAACTTCAAGTCTAGAAAATTAAAATCAGTCAAATGTAAGTTTTTTTTAAGTCCTTTCAAAAATTTTACCTAATAAAATATTAAAATGTGGCTTTTACAATTTGTATCATTTTGTTCTCTGTTGCTTCACAGTTATCATGTATGACATGTTTAGGTAGAAAAATCTTAACAGATATTTTGTCTCACACATTATCACTGAAGAACATTTAACTTAGATGCTACCACAAATAGGAAATAGGTCCCCAAGTGATATCATAAGACTGATAAGAGAAGTTTTTAGCATTACTGAAAAGTAACTTCACTGATCAACCCTCAAAATAATTCCTTAGGCCTGCCTAAAAAGTCAAACTATATTCCACCGCCCTCCTGGGTAGGTGAGAGTACTGCAAGCACTATGCAACATAGTTTCTCTTTTAAGAGAAACCTAAATTATAAGTAACTTTATTTTTTTTTTTAATTTTTTTTTATTATTTTTACCAAGAACATGTATTGGTACATCGTATACATAATGTTCATAATCAACATGGTTATTTTGTACCTGTACATGATACATCTTGGTTTTCCCCCCTTCCCCTCCCCTCCCTTCCATTCACCCATCCCTCCCTATTTGCAACAGTGTAGCTACACTTTACCATTTTTTCCCCTTTCATCTTACTTTTCTTTTAACCTTCTTCTTTATCCCCCTTTTCCCTATCTAGTTCTCTCTTTTGAATACTATCTATTTTTTCTTTTTTAAACAAAATATCTATTCTATCCCTTTGTCCTTATTTACACTTATGGTTTCTCATATCAGAGAAACAATTCGATGTGTACTAATAAGTGTTTGAGCTATTTCACTTAATAGTATGTTCTCCAGGAACATCCATTTATATACAAATGACTCTAGTTTATCCTTTTTTATGGCGGTATAGTACTCCATTGTGTAGAAAAACCACATCTTTTTTAGCCATTCATCAGTTGTTGGGCATTTAGGTTGTTTCCAAGACTTAGCTATTACAAATTGTGCTGCTATGAACATGGTTGTGCATATATCACTGTGATATGATGATTTTAATTCTTCTGGGAAGATAC
>PVJO010011787.1:0-58284 GCA_004026905.1 Hystrix cristata
AAGGAAGGAAAGGAAGGAAGGAAGAAAGGAAGGAAGGAAGGAAGGAAGGAAGGAAGGAAAGGAAGGAAGGAAGAAAGGAAGGAAGGAAGGAAGGAAGAAAGGAAGGAAGGAAGGAAGGAAGGAAGGAAGGAAGGAAAGGAAGGAAGGAAGAAAGAAAGAGAGAAAGAAAGAGAGAGAAAGAAAGGAAGACAGAAAGAGAATGGAAGGAAAAGGAGAGAGAAAGAGAAAGAAGGAAGGAAGGGAAAGAAGGAGAGGACAAGGTGCTGGAGACACCACTGAATTTGAGAACCTGTCCATTTTTACCCAAATTAAATCTTAGATTTTAATATATTTTGGATAAAGAAATTAATTTTGCCTATTAACTTTCAAATTTAATGTTCATAATTGCATGCATATTAATTAATAATGCCTCTACTATCAGATATATATATATATATACTCAAAGATGTTTGCATATATACATTGCATATCAATCTGTTACTCATTACTATAACAAAATAATGGTCCTCTCACATCAATACATCCACTGGTTCCCTCCTGTGAAATACATCTGAAATGTGTTCATTGTTTACAGGAACCGATTTAAAGGATGATATTTTCAAACGGTCAACATCAAGTAAATTTAGGGAGTACACATCACCGCAACATGGTAAACAAACTGTGAAGTGAGTGTGAAGGTGCTTGTCAAGGGACAGGGCTGGTGAGGACAGGCCAAGTACATCAATCCTCTCTGGACAGTAATACAACTTTCTCCTGCAGCGCACTTGCTTACTTCCCCCCCACCTCTGCTTTCCCCTGCAGGTTAAAAAATGAAAACAAATTCCTGAGCTCTTTATGGCATGTCCAATAACCATTAAAAGTAGAGAGAGATATTTCACATAAAGGAAGACAGATGTGAGCGTCTGCTGTATAGCTACGTGGCTCTGTGAGATACGTAAGAATAGGGACACGAGTACTGTTGTGTGTCTTCAAAATCCAAAATAACACAGATTCACTATACAAGCCCAGATTCCTCTCTTAAACTTCACTAAGAGAAGCATGCAAAAAGTAGCTCTTTTATCTCTTAGTATTAAGCACATTTTTAAATAGTGTCACAATACTTGAGCATTTTAGGAAAAAGGTAATATCGAGTGACATTTTTCAGGCACCAGCTTAAACACCACAGCTGAAATGAGCACGACAGATTTATAATATTTGCGTTGGTGTAAAAATGTCAAAAGGGGAGTTAACCACATTGACAAAGAAGGAGGATATTCCCAGCAGAAAGCATTATGTGCAGACAAACAAAAATATATGATCCATTCAAAATGGAACAAACTAAGCAGTAAGAGGGGGCAGGTGTAGCAAGAAATGGAGTTTAAAAGGCAGCTCAGGCCCTGTTTGATACAAATTTTAAGTTTCAAGTATTAGAAATTTTAAACATAAATAATAGGAAAAATGCATCATAATCCCCATACCCAGTTAATTTTGTTGACAACTTTCTAAATAAACCATAAATACATGGGTTCTTAAAATTGTATATAGAAATACAAGAAGAAAGTAAAAGCTGAGGTCTGTGAAGTTTTTCCCTAAAATGAATTGCTTTTTATAGTTTCTTCTGTTTTCATTATGAAAAAGGTATTTTCATTATTTTTAAATAAAATAAGATGTAAAATACAAGTTATTCTGCATCTTGCTGGTCTGTGGGGGACATCATGATGCACTTGCGATATCACCCAGCAATATGCCCAGACCTCACTCAGGGTAATTCACTGTGCACCCCCGCTCTACCCAAGAACATTAAGAGTCACGAGAATATTCTCAAGCTTGGACTTCAAGGTGTGGGAAAGGTGGAGCCACATATATTCAACCATATAAACTCACTGAAATAAGTATAGTTATCACTGATTTCCTCAAGAAATATTTTCTTCTTTTGATAAAATCAACATCTTTGCTTGAATTGATTTTTTAAAATTGGACTGAGAATAGTGCTTAACTTATATGTCATTCATGCATTCAAATATTTATCACATGCTGATTCTACAGCAGTGACATGGGACCTCACCTTGCCATACTGAGTAGGAATAAACATTCAGGACTGAGCAATATTTCCGAAGGGACAGAGGAGTCCCTGCTGTAGGTATCCAAGTAGCTCGGCCTTGCTGCACTAGATAGGACAAGACCCATAGCAGGCTTTGACCCTTGTGTGCTACTTATAATCATACATGTGACTTCATTTGAATTTCTAATACCAGGTCCCAGAAGCAGACTGAACTTTGGCATATTTTATGAAGAGTTTCAGTACATTCTATTGACACTGTGCCTTGGTGACCCCCTTACCATCATGAGAACGTGTATTTCGTTCAAAAACCAGATGTCCAGTTTGCCTATAGAGTGCACGACTTCGAAAAACAAAATTGCATCCTCAGTGACAACAGTGCCAGCAAACTGTCAACACAGGACACAGACAATTTGGTGTTCGTAGAGAAAAGATCAGTCAGGAGTGGACAAAGGACAGCATGTGTTACAAACACCATTTCCTTCTGTGCATCAGCCATGCTTTTCGGTTAGATTAGAGCCCTTGTTTGCCTTTGATTTACCTTTGGTTTAATTCAAAGTTTAACCTTTTGGGGGGATAAATATTCATAAGTTAACTTGGAAATTAAGAGACTACTTTTGGAGTTAATCTTATTTTGGAGTTTCATTTTGTTTTTCCTTTTTTCATAGTAAGTCATTCAGTATATCTTGTACTCACAAAAGACAATGAATTAAAACAACTTCTGAGATTTCTCTTTATAAAGTCATTAGGATAGAAAATCCAGCTGTATTAAATGATGTGAATGTTGATTTCCCGCTCCACGGCCTCTCAAGCTGATATTCTATTAAAGGATTAATGTGGACTTTCTAAACCTTCTCATTAATCCATTATGGAAACTAAAAGCCCCCACTTTTAGATTGCTAAGCAAGAATCCTCCCTTTCCTCTTTGCTCTTTCTTTCCCTGCATTTGTAATCCAAAAATTAGAGAAGCAAAAACATCATCACTATGGAGACATTCATGTGCCTTATTCTTCCTTATCTCTGGCTGTGAGAAGTAAGTCTGAGCATCACGCACAACACTGTAACTGACTGTCTGGAGCAGCTGCCATTGGGTCTTTCCCATAAGAAATCATATTAGCCTGCCTTTTAAATGTGTTCAGGGCAATAAGTCATCCTTAACGTTCTCCATTCATACAACAAAATGTCTGTGTTACAAAATCGGCCCCAAGCTTATCAAATAATTAATAACAGATTTGTAAGTGACACAAATGATGTCAGGTTTTTGTATTAAGTAGGACCTTGATCCCCAGCATTTTCTGGTTGCAATCCTTTTACTAACAGATAACATCTGCCAATGAGTAATAGTTGGTTTCAGGGAAGAACAGCTTTTAGTGATTTTATTCCTTCGAAGTTTACCAGGTTGGTAACACTTGAAGCCAAATGCTTTTGTTTAACCACCATAGAGTAAGAAACAGCCATGCAATCTTTTTCACAATGCTTTAAGCCTTAAGGGAGTCACATTTAGAAATGGAAATATGCCTATTCACTTCTTGGCAAGAAGTTACTTCTGAAGTCACCAATGAACTAATTATTGTAATACTTTTGGGTGATATCAATCTGTTGAGTAGAAAATGGAAAAATATTCTATAACCACAGTGAAACAGAGATCACTTTGAGTTACTAACTGTGTTATCAAGATCACAAAAGAAATGGTGAAAATAATGCCTAGCCAAGTTTCTCCCTGGTAGAGTAGAAGGTGTCAGATAAATGAAGGAGAAGTCAAATATGATCCGTGTGGATTAGATTAGGAGACCAGAGTATGAACTCATATTCAGCTTACTATAGAGATAGGACTACATAAACAAATAGCTATAGATGTGTTAATGTACACGGTTATTACCCACACATGTGTTTCCTTGCTTTGTCAGTTGAGAAGATGTAGACACAATGACACTCAGAGACAACCAGCACACCTTCCACCCAGATCTTGTTTTTGAAATCCATTCTACAATTTAAAAAACCCGGGGCTCCTTGAAGAAGTGGCCGAGCCCAGGACTGAGGTTGTAAACATACAAAATGAGGCTGGCATGTCTAATAGTGCTCAAAAACAAAACAAACAACCCACAACAACTGGGACAAGTCAAAGGAACAGAGGAACTGAAGAAGTTCCGATGGCCAAATCTGTAAACATAGGAGCAATAAATTGATATTTGATTGTAACTCAAGGTATAATATAAACATTATGCATCTATATTGATATAAATATATGAAAACAAATAGAGGAAAACAGGTAAATCTCCTATGTAAAAGAATTCCAAATAATTCAGCTAGATATTCTTCCCTAGAGGAGGTAGACTACAAGTCCTTATCCCTCAAGTGTGAGTTGGACGAAGTGACCACTTTCCAGTAGATACACTAAAAAATGGTGAGCAAAGAAACCTGACAAACACTACCTCAGCCACGACTTACCACACCTGGAGTGATAAGTCGTGGGGACAACGTGAACCCTCGATACAATATAATCAGGACGACACCACTGTAGTCTTCCCCAAACTACTGCTCCAGTCTAATCATGAGAAGAAAACCATACAAATCCCAGTCGAGGGACAGTCTACAAAACGCCTGGTCAGTACTTCTCACAGCTGTCAAGATCGTCAAAAACAAAGTTTCAGAGACTGTCGCAAGTTAGAGATGCCTAGGGAGACATGACTAAATATTTTAGCATATCTTAGATGGAATCCTTGAGCAGAAAAGACAACAAGAGGTAAAAAATGAGGAAATATGAAGAAAATGTGTATCATATTGGTTCATCTATACAGCAAATGATACAACAAATGTACCGTCATATTACAAAATGTTAATAATTTGAGAAACTGTGTGTGGGACCTATGAGAACTCTATGCTGTCTTCACAATTTTTTTCTGTACAAAATCTACATTTAGTCTAAAATAAAAGGCATTAACTAAAACTTTTCTTAAATACCACAATTTTCTCTTTCAATTGTTCATCTAGACTTTAATTGGATATCAATATTCTAATAGCATCCAAGCTAAATTGTTAGTCACTGATACCTTATAGATTCTTATAAGTGGTTTAATCCAAGACAAATTTTACCCTGAGAACAGTCTCCTCTATTGTTGGAGAAATATTTTTGAAGTTACTCATATGCTGTCATTTCAGTTATTGTACAATTTCTGATAAAAGACGACTACAGCTTGACTTCTATTAAAACTCTGTTACGATTATCCTTCTAAAAACATTCTAAACTCTGGTCAGCCTCACTCAGAGTGGTAATGAGTGTGGAATGTATCATTGCAAGACTAATTCTGCCCATTATATTCCTGTCTCTCCATTTATGCTAGTCTAAAAGTGTTATTTGAGCTGAAAGATCATTCTGTAACCTTCAGATTACTGCTGGGTGGCTTCAGCAGAGAAGGAATTACCAATGCATTAAATTTGAATTAGCTCTGAGAAATCATGCAGATGTATGCACAGAACATTATAGCAATACTGTCTCCCAGGCACAGCAGAATTGCTTTTATGCAGTTTTAAAGAATCACTTGAGCAACCTTTAAATTGCACACATGATGAAGCTGAGCCAGCATCTTCTGTTAAAAAAAAATTGTGTAGCCCAAATGTAGCCTGAATTGTCTTTCAGAGAAACCTGACCATACCAGACTGCGCCTGAGTGGCCTGTTTGGGGCTTAGCTGCGCCATATTATAGTGCCCTGGCAGAGTGACTTAAGAGTGTCACTTACACTAATGATTATGAGTTATGCAGGGGGTCGCATCCTCTTAGTTACAACTCATTTACACCATTTCCCTCCAGACTTCCTAGCCTGGTTCAATTTATTTTTCCACCTACTAGGAAATAACTCATTGAATGGATGTTCAAAGTTGAATTTATTGACATACTATTTTTCGTCCATAATGCCAAGCTCGCAAAACAACCAAATTAGAAAAAAAAAAGAAGAAAGAAAGAAAGCAAGAAAAAGAAAGAAAGAAAGAAAGAGAGAGAGAGAGAGAGAGAGAGAGAGAGAGAGAGAGAGAGAGAGAGAAAACTACCCTTAATGAAATTGTAGCAGTAACAATTTTGGCTTATTTTCTTCTTCGTTAGGTTGCTTCCCATTTTAAAGTCCGACAGTTCTAGTCTCTCTCTCTATATATATTTTTTCTCCTCTACCTGCAATGAAATGAAAAGGGTGGTGCAGCAGGAAAAAGAGCATGCTAAGGCTCCAATGCACACGTCTTCACCTGTGAGAGAGTATCTCAGAGGATGATTCAGAAGTCACCCTTGCAGGAAAGTCTACCAGTTTTCACTGTGTTGTTCTAAATCTAAGGCCTTGAGACTACCTTTGAGGTGCAGGAGGGCACAGAAAATTCTGAGCATTTTAACAAGGGTTTTGAACGGTGATGTGACTCATTGACATGACTGCGTGGTTCAGTGATAGTCGGTGGAAATACCAGGATCTGCTTTGCTAGTTGACCTTAGCCTCAGTTGGAAAAAATAAGGAGCACTGACCTCTCCCCCCGAAACGGACCATCCATGACCATCTTCAAAGTCAGAAACTGTTTTTTCCAAGAAAGGAAGCCTGGATCAGGAATAAATGTGTTTTCCAAACCGACCTGGCAGATTTCATCTTGATAAGGGCTGAACAGGGCAGAACCTCGCAAGACTCCACAAACAACTTCAAAGCCAAAAGGCCTCGTTATTGTTTATACGACCAGAGTCATTCAGCCATGCACAGCCGGCCAACACTGACCCTGTCCAGGGGGGCCTCCCCTGACGGCTGGCCCGCTCTGAACAGCAAAGCCTTGCTGTCAGAAATGGAAGGAAGGAACTGCGGAACTGTGCTTCATACTTCCAACGAGGAATTGATCTACACAGAGAGTGGAGTGACTCAGCAGCATTGTGGTATTCCTGAGCGATCCGTGTATCTTGGGCCATTCCTCAGAATCCGAAATGTCTCTCTTAGTAGGAGAACAAGAAGTTAACTATCACACCGTACCAGCTAGATCTCATTCCCATTATCCTTGCTGGCCCCAAAATAAACCCAGGAAAGCTCCCAAAGGGCAACTCGCGCCAGCACAGTGGAGTTAAATGACATTTAAAGGCCTTCAGTGGTGGGATGATTTATTGAGATAACACCAAGAGGATCCTTTTTATAGCCACGCTGTTCTGCTCAAACCTGCAAAACCTCCTCTACCCTCTCAGAAAAAAGCCATGTGCTGGAATGCCCCGCTGACCAACAGTGGTGCCCCTCCCATGTCTAGGGCCTCCCCTCTACCATCCCCTCGGCCCTGTCCACCAGGTCCTTATCCTTCCTTACACGGGCTGAGCTTGCTCCATTCCACAGCTCTGTTGGCAACACTCATCCCTCAAATTCCACCCACTACTTCCGCAGGTCTCAGCCTAAATGTCATCGTGGGTACGTTCAAGAATCCCCGAACAGATAACCCCTTTACCCGGACATAACCTACATGCATGCGCTGCTTTATTTTCTGAATAACACATAGAACTGTGGAAAACCTGGTATACTTCACTCTCCTTTTTGTTCATTCTCATCTCGTCTGACAAATTTCAATTGCATGAGGACTTTATTTCGTTTGCTGCTTTACTCCTAGAAATCAGAAAATGCCTGCCACATAGTGGGTGCCCAGCAGTATTTGCTGAATTGAAACAATGAGTTTGAATGTGTGTTTGCTCTCTGTCCCTTCTCAGCCCAATATCCCCCAATATCCACATCTGCCCCCATCCCCACACCCGCCCCGTACACACACACACAGCCTTCGCATCCCTAAAGGACAGACAGGCTTTTTGAGAGCACTTTCCTGGTAGACAGCTATTACCAGACACAACATACATGCACTCTATTTTTTGAGTTTTGTCTTCGGGGAACCTCACCTTCTTGAGGGCTTGATGAAAATGGAGGGTAGAAAGACAAGCACCGTCGTGGCCATTCTCCCTGAGCTGGGAAAGGGCCCTTTGCTCCCCACGTCCCCAGGCCGAGGACCCACAGCTCAGCTGACCTTGGAGTTGCAGGGGCTCACAGAACACTAGCTGTGGGGCGCCTGGCAGCCAGCGTCCACGTGGCAGGGAAGCTGCAGTATTAGCTGCAGTGTAGCAGCCTCACTTGGGGCTTTGACCTTTGTGACACTCAAGGGACATTTATTCCTGTGGAAAGGCCTCCAAAATGGTATATATATTTTGTCATCAGCTGTAAAGGAACCCTTATTAAATGTGGGCTGATTTAAAGTCAATTAAAAAATGTGCCATGACTACCTACCAAAGTAGAGGCCCATGCTTGGTTCACGCTTTTGACATTTCAGTTTTAATGATGAAGTTGTGTTTTGTGCATAAGATTTAACTGCCTTGTTGAGCAGACGCAACAGAGCCGGGCCGCTGCTCGGGCCCACAGGCAGGGCGGGGGAATGAGCTCAAAGCCATGGTCGGGCCAGGATGGGAGGTGCTGGGCACAGACGGGCACAGGGGGAAAGGGAAGGGGAGCCCCATGTGTCAGTGAGGGGACACGTGATGTCTGTCCCTTCCCATGGCCCAGCTCAAGGATATTTGCACAAGTGTTAAATCTCTGACCTAAACTCCAAGGCAGGAAGTTCTGGTAGTGAGGCAGTAACTTTGTCAGTAAATTGTTACAAGTGTACATGTGATCATATCAGGGAGTTACTATAATTTTTTAAGAAGCTTCGAATTTCTGGTTTTGAAAACTGTCACAATACCGCAAAGGAAATATCCACAGGATTAAAATTAGAAATTAAATTTAAGGATTGTCATATTTGATAGACTAGTATTCTATTTTTATGATGTTTTAGATGAATCAATTATTAAGGAGGTAGACAATTTTAAAATTAATTTTTCTTACAATTGAGACAATACAAGTCACAGGAAATGTCAGAGGGAATATTAAAAGAATATTGTATAAAATTACATTTAATGTTAAATTCAAATAATACAAAGTCAGTTTATGAGAAAAGTTCAATCTTTTTGGAAAATGATTAATAAGACTCATTGTTTTAGGTATACAAAAATGTATATTTTTTAAAAATTTGCCATTAATTTATCCATGTCATCATAGCCCACAAAATACCCGTAACACTTTAGTAATTGTTATATCACCCAAAAGATATTTCTCAAAAATTAAAAGTGATTTGCAATCTTGCATTTTCTATGAGCAACTGACATTACTGTCAATTATATCCCCTGAAAGTACAGTGTCTAAAGGTATAAATTTGGTGATCTTAGAAATGAATTTATAGAAAAGTGAACCTGAAAAACTTTATGATCAAGAGATCACATTAATTATCCTCATTTATTTTGTTGTGTAAACTTTGATCCCAGATTTTTTTATTTGTTTCTAATTTGTAAACTTATTTTGTTATAAATATATCATTATTTGCTCTACTGTCCTTTATAAGCAAAAAATTACTTTATAGGACCCAATGTTTTCATTTTGTGCTAGGCCCCACAAATTATGCAGCTAGCTATTTAGCAAAATCTAGAGATATTTTGATTGCCACAGCTGATGGAGAGTTGTTACTGATGTTTAATGGATAGAGGCCAGAGATATTGCTAAACATTCTACACTGCCCAGGACGACTCCCACGATGCAGACTTATCTGGCCCAATATGTCAAGGTTGAAAAATGCCGTTACAGGCTAATTTAACTCATAAACCTAGAGCAGACTAATTTAATTCATACAACTGATTTAGAGCCTCAATACTGATTGAGATCGCACTGCCCAACCTTCATGATAGGGCGGGAAGGGGGTAGGATTACAGTTCACTGAATCCAATTTATGTTAACTTGAAGAAAATAAGGAAGAGCAACATCTCTTGAACAGATGTAGCTACACATTCATCTCTACGACAATTGCAGCATTTGTCCAGGGTTGCTGAAACTCTGTATGTATCGCCCAAGACTTATACGATGCCTAGAAGTGGGACTCATGCTTTCAGAACAATGGGTCAGTAGCTACAACTTCCAAGAGGATCTTGGGATGTTTGAGGGAATATGGGGAGTTTGTGATGAATTGGAAAGAGTAATGTCAGTATTTTTGAACTACTAGCTAGGTAAATACAGGATGGTGGTTAAAAGTACAAAAAGAAGAATAAATACAATACTATAGGCATTTGCTAATAAGACCAATCTTAGAAATAACGCCAACTCCAGTCACTCTACACTGAGAGTACATATGAAGGAAAACTGGATAATAAAATCTAAAGAATTCACCTTGTCTGGGTTTCTACAAACCCGGGCTTTTTTTTTTTGGAAATGAGGTGGTAGTATCTAGCAGTTGATCTTTCCAAGTTCTGGAGTAAAAGAATATCCCTTGTTGCCCAAATTCTGGTTGTGTTACCACAGGGATAGGCTGACATACTAGACTAGGTTATAAAAATGTTTGTTTTTCTTTCAATAAAAATAATGTCTGGCCAAAAAATGACATTATTTCCAAGGCATGAAACTACAATCTCAAGAAAGTATAGCATGCTGTGAAATGCTACACACCAGTATCAGACAAAGGAGGACAGGAAAATGTCAGAATACTGTTTTTAAGGGTGTTCAGACTGTTAACACATCAAGGCTTCAGTCATTAGGGCTGATTATTCTGAGGTTAGAAATGTCACAAAGGACACTGGTGGAGAATATTCAAACTCAAAGCACAAATATAGCCCATTTGAGAGTTGTGTTGGCATCAGAGTGCCACGCTGAATGGTGTGCTCCATCCCTGCTTGGTCTGACTCATTTCCACCACCCGCATCTCCTCCCATCAACAAAGGTGAGGGAGAATTGATTGCACTTTCTTTGGCAAAAGGACACAGGGGAGACAGGTCCATTCCAGGAGAACAGCTCAGGTCAGTTAGATAGGGAAGATGAAAGGTTTTATCATAGCATCTAACACTTTGTAAGTTTTAAGAGGTGCTCTTCAGTAGGCTGCCCCAGAGCTGGCTGCCAAGGTGATAATTCTAACCAAGTAACAGAGCCTCCCCCTAGTCTATGTTCAACATGGTGCCTGGGATACCCAGGGGAAACACCTTAGGAGACCTGGCTCCATGAAGAGATGGCAGCCTGCCCAGCCTGGGAGGCCCACGTTTCAGTGGCAGTGCCAGGTACTTAGGGAATTTCAAACTCTCTTTTTTGCTTCACTTAAGCAGATGCACATTTCTTTATGAGCTGCACACAAGATGAAGCTATGCTTGAGATAATAATGTGAAGACAACCTCACGGGGTTTGGGAGGTACGGGTGGTCTTAGCAAACTATAGAACAATCAGTGAATAGTCCTCTAAGAGAGATACATATTTCTCTTTCTGACCTTGGAACTTGAAAAAGAAGAGACATTTTTTTTTAATTTCTAGAAATGTTAAAAATATATATACTAGGTACATAGTTTGGAAGAACAATTTGATAGTCTATCAAAATAAGTTAGATTTTTTGGACTTTTGGCTCCCTGACCCCTAGGGTCATGTAAAAATTTCAGAATCTCTTCAACCTTTAATTCACACTGTTTCCTGCTGAATGAGCAGTGTTCAAGCCCAAACCATTCCTCACTGCCTGCCTTATTTGCAATACCCATACACCGCTCAGAGCCCAGGAATATTCGATGTATTTGGAACCCCAAAACCCAGCATCTCATCTCTTAAAATACAGTATTTATTATTCCCTTATGAGGTTCTTCTCTTCAGAATCACAACCAGGGATGTGTGCACGTATGAGAAGGAGAAACTCCATACCTGGAGACTGCTAACTAACTGTACTAGCTGGGGTTCTCTAGAGAACAGAATTTATAGAAGACATACATATATCTATGCAATTTTATAGATAGATATAGGTATAAAATTAGGCAAGGGGATTGATCAAATAAGCTTACAGGATCAGAGGCAAGATGGTCCACAATGGCTGTCTACATGCTGGAGAGCTAGAGATCCCACAGATGCTCAGCCCAAGAAGCTGGAAGCTGCAGAAGAAGAGAGACCAAGGATGAAGCAGCAGCCTCAGATAGAAGGCTGGAAGCCCAGCGGAGAGCTGTGGTATGAGTCCATGTGGAAAGACTGAAGAAGTGGACATCTGATGTCCACAGGCAATGCCAGTAGCAAAAGACGCCCCTGCCCCAAGCAGAATGGAGTTTTTCAAATATAAGTCAACTTTCTTTTTCTCCTGCTTTCATTTCCTCTAGACTGTAAGTCTACTGGATAAGTCCACTGCAATCAGGGTGAGTCCTCTCCCCTCAGTGTTCTGGCCTCCGTACCAATCATCTCTGGAAATATTTCACAGACACGTGGAGACGTGTGCTTTGTAATATGCTTACTGTTTCTTAATCCAGTCAAGTTGACAAGCACAATTAATGGTCACACCATCTACACAGTAAAGCACTTTCCATGCATCCAATTTGATATTGCGTGTGGCCAATATGAAGACAAACTGACAGAATTCCTGCAGCGAGTATAGTGTTAGATGATAATGTGCCAGAAGTGATGTGAAACTGCACAATTAGACCTCGTTTTCAGCTAAAACTCCAAGAAAAGGAAATTCATAGACAACGTAGGGGAGGCAAGATTTACTCTCAGTGTTTTTAGACTTGACAGAAGGACAGATCAACAGAAGAAGATTTATGTAGGGTAAGTTTTATGTGGAACAAGGAAATGAAGACCCAAAGACATCTACACAGAGAATTTGATGAACGAAAACATGACAAGGCCAGGAATGCAGGCCAGGTAATTGGTGAATTGACTAGAGAGACCAAAGTTAGTGTAACAAGTCTTGTTTGTGTACATTACTCTCAGCTCCACTTAGTGTCCTTGATTATAAGAATGACACTTTCCATCTAGCACAAGAAGCACACCTTTCACAAGAGAATTTTATTTTTTGCTTTGAAGAAACAGAAGGAAGCTCAGGGTGATCTTTTTGCACCTGCTAGTGCCTTTAATTGTCACAAATCAATATGTGCAAGTCAATATGCCAGAGCAGGATATTTGAGGTGGCTTAACTCCTTCAGTACAGATAAAAACAAACACTTATGTGCACACACGTATCCAACTCAATGAGTTTTAAAATGCTTGCTGCTAATACACGTCAGACAAAAATGTTCTCGGTAAAGAGACCACAGAAACAAGGCACTCAGATACAAAAAATAAGAACTCTTCTTCCTTGCAAAAGTCAACAAACACCAAAAATTCTCGAACTCCCAAATAAGGTGTCCAAGACATAGACTTGTCTTGTCACAAATAAGCAGTCTGGAGTATGTAAACGTGAAATCTGTTACACAAGCATTCTATTGGAATAACCATGTCTTATACTGGAAAAGATCAGAATCTGGTAGCAGAAACCATTGTGATATACGGGCATAGATGGTAAAAAGTAAAGTGTTCACATTGTAGGATGTACGTCCAGTTGTTCTCCAAATACAACTTTATTACTTTTTAAGATGATTAGAAAATCAAGATTCATATTGCTATTGCATGTAAATACTTGGACTAGGCAGATTTTTTAGCGGTCAGATTGGGCACAGCTTAGTAAAAAGTTGTTTCATTCGAAGTTCTGTCTGGTTGTGCTAGGTACTACATTGGCATACACATTTTTTTAATTGACAGACCTTTACACAAACTCAGGCACCTGGAAGTTATACTCTAACCAAGAATGCAAAGTAGCCCTCATTCTGCATGTCAACGCCCATCCTTCAGCATGGCTGCATGGAAGGTTGTGTAAAGAAGAGTGTGAAAGCTATGCCTGGGCTCAGTGGAAAAGAAAGTAATCCAGTGTAGGTCTGTCATGGACAAAAAGGAGGGCAGCAACAAACATATGTGTCTTTACTTACCATCTCTTGCTTTCAGCAGTAATTCCAAGCTCGTAAGGGGATGTTTCAGAGTCCGTGAGGGATAGGCACATGTCCACTGTGACAAGATACATTAAAAAATCATCTACTGGGTACATCTTTATTCATACTATATAATTTATTTTCACATTACAAATGAAATGAAAAGAAGGTGAGAGCTTTTACATTTGGTGAAAGAAGGCAATGCATTTTAAAATTCTAGGAACACTGCTCTGTAATCAACAGACGCACAAGCGACTTTTGTCTGGCAAGTGAAGATAGTTTAGTCTAACAAAAGATTAAACATACATGTGCAGCCACTGGTTTGTGTGTTCTGGGCAATTTTCATACAGAGGTCATGGTTTCCAATTTAAATACGTATTCTTGTACTGCTCTTTTCATCTTACAAAACTAAAACTCTTAACTATTAAACAGTTCCCATTTTCTACCTCCCTCCAGCTTTTGGCCAAAATTCTTTTGTTGTGAATTTGATTACTTTATATTATTCATATAAATGGGATCATACATTATTTGTCTTTTTCTGACTGGTTTATTTCACTTAGCCTAAAGTTCTCAAGTTTCGTTCATGTCATAGCATATTCCTTTTTTAAGGCTGACTAGTTTTCCATCGTATGTATATATCGCCACATTTCCTCCATCTGCTCATCAGCAGGTAGACGTTTAGGTTGCTTTCACGTCCTAGAATGTGAGTAATGCTATAATGAATATGCATTTGCAAATATCTCTTTAGGATCTTGTTTTCAATTCTTTTGGATGCATACCAGGAAGTGAGATTGCTAAATCATATGCTAATTCTGTGTTTAGTTTTTGAGGGACTTCTGGACATTTTTCATAGTTATTACACCATTTTACATTCCCAACAGCAGTGCATAAAGTTTCCCATTTCTCCACATCTTCACCTACACTTGTTATTCTCTCTCTCATCATATATATAATATGTTATTTATATATAAAATATTTTATTTATATACAAAATAATGCTCATATATACATAATATATAATGGCACTTTATGTCTATATATCTATGTACATGGCACTAAAGTGGGTATAAGTATATATGTGTGTGTGTATGGCACTATAGTGGGTATATATGTGTATGTATATATGTATGTATGTATTAGAATACATATATATGTGTACATATATACATGCATATATATTAGAGTATGAAATGATATTGTGGTTTTGATTTATACTGGTTTATATTTCCCTGAGGAGTAGTGATGTTGAATATCCTTTTATATATAATATTGCCCATTTGTACATCTTCTTAAGAAAACATATCTATTCAAATCCTCTGGCTATTTTAATTGTGTTATTCATTTTTTGTTCTTGAATTGTAAAAGTTCTTTATACATTCTGGATATTAATTTCTTATCAAATAGATGGCTTGCAAAATTTTCTCCTGTTCTGTATATTGCTTATTGTTTTGTTGATTGCTTCCTCTGTTGTATAGAAAATTGTTGAGTGTGACATAGTCTTATTTATTTTTATTTTTGTTGTCTGTGGTTGTGATGTCATATCTAAGAAAATGTTGCCAAATCCAGTGTTAAGATCTTCCCCTCCTTTCTTCTATGAGGTTTTATGGTTTCAGTTCTTTTTTTCACATTTTTAATTCAGTTGGAGTTCATTTTTGTATGCAGTGTGTCTTGAGGGTCCAACTTTATTTTTTACCTATTGCTACCCAGTTTTTCCAGCACCATTTGTTGAAGAGACTCTCCTTTGCCCATTTTTGGCAGCCCTTTGAAGATCATTTGACTAAAAATGGAATAGTTTTATTTCTGAGCTCCATCTTGCTCCATTGGTCTATGTTATCATCTTTATGGCAATGTTATAGTGTTCTTGTTACTGTAGCTTTGTAATGCATTTTGAAACCAGGAAGCATGCTGTTACTCAGTTTTCTTTCTCCAGGATCTTTTGTCTATTTAGGTCCTTTAAGACTCCAGGTGGATTTTAGAAATTGGCATATATTCCACATGAAATAACTGCTTATCTTGCTGAGAGATAAATTTCAATAGCATGCTCAATAACTCTGTCTTGTTAGAAAGAGCCAAGTAAGCTACAGTGAGCCCCAGAGTGTGAGGGATCCTATTTGAATGCAGAAGGACAAGTGCACTCAGTTGTTTTCAAACCTTTGAAAGCAGATAAGCATTGGGAGGAACATGAACATCAAGATAAAGACATGACGATCCAAACAGATGAATAATTTCCTGAACCTTATCAAGCCAGATTGTAGTAAAACTGAAGCCAGAATTGTAATACTGTGATTCTAAACACTTTTCTAACACAGCATGATGCAACCAGAAAAATATGACCAGAACTTGTGTTCAGAATAGCCCTCTCTGCAGTCGGTTGGAAGAATTAAAACTCATGTTGGTAGTGGCTAGATTAATTTAATCCAAACTGGATTTTGGAACAAGGTAGTCCGACATATCCTAGTGATCACTGTTTTTTTAGGGTGGAATGAAAAAGTGAGGATAAGCAGAGAATAGAAACCTAGACTATAGTGGAAAACAGTAACAAAATTCAGTGTTTAAGGATGCCACGGATTTATAATCTGATTCGAAATTTGGGGAGTAACATGTTAAGGGGAAGATGTGTAGGCAAAGGTGAATACAGATACATGCTGGACATAAATCCACAGAGAATTGCCTCTAAGTCAGGATTTGAGTAATTGGAGGATTTTATCAACTGGGCCTTATTTCTCCAGTGATATAGGAGGAAAAAGAAATTGCTCTAGCTTGTACCTAGAATAAAGAGAACTTAAAAATGGAAGATAAACAGAAAATCATTTGGTATACTTCATCTATATCTAGTCATATCGTAGAACAGTGTGCCTTTCTTTCCTTTGATTTCCACACACAGTATTTTCCTGGATTCCCTCAGACTGCTGTAAAGTCAGGATGCATTTAAAATCCCTTGCTCTGATTTGTGCAAGAGAAGATATGTGTAAAGAGTAGGGATAAATATCAAAGAGAAATAAAAGGACAGTGCTATATAGGCTATGGGGTGGACTTTTATACTGTTCTACATAATTTCCTCAACTATTGATCATTTTTCCCCAAATGGAATGCCCCAAACCACAAATTCAACATGTCAACATTAATGAAACAGACTTCTGCTACATCTGCTGCAGCTTTTGTATTCTCATCTTGGTCAATATCTACCAGACTACCAAGTTAAAAAAAAATAAATAAATAAAAATACTAAATTTCCTTGCCTTTAATCCCACATCAGGTGAGTCACCCATTCCTCTAGAGTCATCAGCATTATTTAATTTCAGACCCTTATGCTGTATCAATTTAACTTGTGATTATGATTTTTAAAACTAAAGCTCTTAACAAACCAAGAATAGTAGAAGATGTTTCAGTTTGTAAGAGAATGAATCTGAAATCATTCTACTTAATAATAAAACACTACAATCACTTCCTTACTTTAAAAGAAAATGATGTCCCAGATTACCATTTCTATTCAGTAGGAATCCTGTCTAGCATGACTGAATGAATAATAAATAAATAAAAGGCACAAAATCTGAAATGGAAGACACAAAACTGGCATTATTCACAGATTATGTGATATGTATAAGAAAAAATTGACTGGGATCTACAAGAAAATTATTAGACTGAATGAGAAAGTAAATAAAATTCCTAGATTTGAAAATCTGCTCATAAAGATTATACTTTCATTCACCACAAGTAATGTTAAAAACAGCATTTTAATGAATAACATTTAAAATACTCTATTAAAATGTATAAAGTGTCTGAAATACTTCTAACAAAAATAGATCTCTTTAGGAGAAATTTTTATAATTTTAATAAAGGAAATTAAAGAAAATCTATATAAATAGAAAGATGTGGTGGCCCTAATATGGTCAACTTGAGCCAGAACGCCCAGCCGGACTGAGTTGGTGTGATGCTGGGCGTAGAGGATCCACCTGAGGGCTGTTGCTGATGCAACATAAGGCAGCGTGGGAGCCATAGCTAGTTGGCGGGCTGTTTCCCAGGAGAAGCTCTGCTGCGGCTGGTTCTTCCGAAAGGAACTCAGCTGTCCTCGTCGAGGAAGGAGCTCGGGGCCTTGCTGTCGTCAAGGATGGCTGCTGTTGCTTCGGAGGAGCTCTGGTTGTCATCTCTGCTGCAAGCATTGTATCCTGGCTCCAGCCATCATGTGCAGACACGGACGTACATGGGACAGTGCTGTGGGTTCCCAGCCTTCAATTGGATCTTTTGGGTCTCCAGTGCCTAGATGGACATTCGGCACTTTCTACATTTGGCTTCTGGGTGAATATTGTAATCTGTAAATGTCCTCTATTAAATCTGCTCTCTTACAACCATTGGCTCTGAAAATTTAACTAACACAAAAGACATACTATGTTCATTGACTATAAAACTAAATACTTGTCCTTCTGTTCCTTTCCCCCTCCCTTGAACAGAGGACAAGAGAAATAAGAAGTGGGAGGAAAAAATGGAAACAAAGCTTTTGTAAATAGGGTGGGAGGAGGGGGTGAGGGGAGGGGAAGGGGAAAAAAAGAAGCAACAAGACACGTCATGTACAGGTACAAATCCCCTGTGATGAATGGTATCACTATGTACATCTAAAATGTACCATTAAAATAAAATTTAAAAAAAAAACTACTAAAAAAAATTCTGCTGTGTCATAATTTATTGACAGTTCACTGCAGCTGCAACCAAATTCTGGCAAGTTCTGGATACACATATGTGTATTGCTAAGGAATGTAGGAAATTGACTCTAAACTGACCTAGAAGGAGCAAGAGTCAAGAAACTCATCAAGATAAGCAAGATAAGAGGCATTATCCTACCATATACACTGACTTACAAGAAACTATTTAACTAAGGAAAGATGCTATCCAAGCAAGAACAAAGAAGAACAGAATGGACAGTCTAGAAAGATATTAAGAGCGAACACTTCCTATTTCTGCATTCAGTTGAGACACTGGGAACTGAAATCTGAAAGCAGCAGAGTCTCCGGAGAGGCTAGGTCACTCACAAAGTGAAAGAGCGAAGAAAAGGAAATTGCTCTTTTCCACGTAAGGCGCCGGCGTCTCATCCAAAAGTGCCTCAGTGATCCCACTCCTCTTCTAGGTCTTGCAACTCTGAACTAGAAATAAATCTAAGTTAAGCATGGAGAGAAAGGAAGTGGTGAAAGACCGTGACCTTCATCTGTGCAGTTCCACACTGGAGCTCTTTGACACTGTTTGGGAACATAGATACAAGTACATTGTCCTGTCAATAGTTGGGGTCTCCCTGTTCCTACTAGTGGAAGAAAAGCCCGCGTGGCTCTCTCTCCTTATGCTCTGACAGGTCTGTTCTCTCTTGGCCAAGGGAAGGCCCACAGAAAGACTGCTGTTGCTTCATTCTTTCTGCCTATTCTCTGAATTCTCACAGCTCTGTGCACCACTGTTTTAGTTACTTTTCTCTCGTTGTTGGGACAGAATACTCGACACCCAAAGTTAGGGGAAGAAAGGTTTATTAGCTCACAGTCTGCAGAGGTTTCAGTCTATAGTCCGCTGGGTCCGAGGCAGAGCGGGCCGGCGTGGCAGAGGCAGCCGGCCGGCTGCAAAGTAAAGTGAGCAAATGCAAGGAATGTATGCAAATAAGCAATGCAAACAAGCAGCTAGTTAGCTTCTTCCTGTATCTTTTATCTAGGCTACCTGCCCCCAGGGCGGCCCGCACTCCCACCGCCAATCTCAGTCTCACATCCTTGATCCCAGCAGAACCATGCCAAACCGATCAATGGATCAATTTTGTAATCACACACTCTAGATCCAGCTATCTCTTACCACATGAGGCTTTGGGGGGACATCTAGACACAAGCCATAACAACCACTATCAAGTCACTCACCAGAGGCAGGAGGATCCCGCAGGTTTCTAGTTTGCTAAATTTCAGAACTTTTAGGGGCATCTTCACACCTCCAAACACAAAGTTTTGCAGGCAGTTCACACTGAACTGATGCTGTTTGACTTAAATCCATTCAGCAAACATTATAGCTCCAACTGCCACACCTGGATTATAGGACCCAATTTCTGGCTTCTTGCTGGTGAAAAATAGGTTGCTAGCAAACATTTTTGAGTAGCGTTCTGTAAATCTTAATGCAAAGACCTTCCCATGGAGGATAGCAGCAGATCCTCAGATGAGTCTGAATCAAACCCTGTGAGAAGTTAACATTTATAAAACCCCATTTCCCCTGCTGTGATAGTTCTCCCATCTGGAAGATGATATGTAAAAAGGAAATAGATTGCCTTTTGGAGCAACAGTATGATAACATTTTAAGGAGAAAACCACCTGTAAATAATGAACAGCGTATCTTCACAAAACTCTGATCACTGATTCTCTTTCTTCTAAATAACTTTCTTGCTTTTTCAGCCTGAAACCATGTGCTTACCAAGAAAAATGGCTGTTATTCTGGAATGTAATTAAGCAAATGGTGCTATAATGACTGAAAAGAATTAATATATTTCGAACACGTGAGCCATTTCCTTCAGAGAAATAAGGTCCTTATTAATCTGAACAAGAGATTCATGAAGAAAAGGCAGGTATCAGGAACGCCATTCCTGTATTAGGGATGGAGTAGGAAGAACGGAGGGAGATTGAAATGATTGACCTCTGTTAGAGAGGGAGACGTGTATCAGACCTAATTACAGAGACCATTTTGGCTTCTTATTTTAAATTGTCACACCTCAGCAATTAGAAATCACTTATGCTCTCTGGACTGTATTAATTTGTACTTAAATTCAAAGACTCAAAGGCTATCATGGCTAAAAGCAGCCTTGGAGGCCATTCTCTTTATCTTTAAAATGAACAAACTGATAGTCAGAGATGCAATAAAACTTGTCCAGTGTCAAAGTCACACATATCCCCACAAAACAAAGTTCGGCTCTATGCCCAGTGGTCATTAGTTTGGGGACGCTATATTTCAGATAAAAGGTGCTCATTTTAATTTCTTCTTTTAATATTTTCTACAATAAATGTGTATTATACGCATGATAACTGTAAAGCACTTTAATAAACTTTATTTAAAATATGCTCACCACATGCGTCATTGATCGCTCTTGTGATTTTAACACAAAATGCTTACATAAATACACCAGCAGCACTGGGTGAGACTTCCTTCTCAGGGTACCTGTAACAGTTCATGCTGGGTCTGTTTACATATGTGTTACCTCTACTATAATGGTAGCCACTGAGGATAAATACTGGGTCTCATTCAGCACTGGACCGCAGAATCTCAAAACAAAGTAAACTTGTTTAAAGAGTAAATGATTTATAATCTAGCCATTACCTGACAAATATGCAATACGTGATCTACAACTATTTGAAGCTAACTAGTGTTTAGGTGATTTTACAAGCAAGATACCTTTGTTCTTCTGGAGAAGGAGCTCTTTGAAGTGATAAACATATAAGGCATCTCCTCTCTGTCTCAATGAAAGAAGCATCCTGTGGTTTGTCAAATCTAACTTCTCTGTCTGGGTATTGAACTCTAACACATTTTCTGGGTATTATTTCATTACTTATGTATTGCCCTCAAACTAACAACATTACCCTACGTCTTTCCATTGCCCAGTGACCCTCAGAAACTCCTGCTCTATTTTTCTCTTTTACCCCTAAACATAAAGTGATTTACATCTCATACCTCTACTTAATGTATGTATTTCTTTCCCCATCTTACATTTGACTCATGAAAGAGATGAGTGAGTAAACAAATGAATACAAGAACTTCTAAGCCTAAGCTTGCAAAGGGAAGCCCCCAAGACTGATTGCCTCGACCTGTCTCAATGTGCTTTCTGGACACTTCCCAGTCTCCATGGCGTCTAACCTCTTAATTCACTATAGTGTCTCATCTCCAAGCTGTGAAGAGCGATCTTTACTCTTTGACTTTGATCTCGTTTTTGAGTCATTTTCAATTTGGGGAGGAGGAGGTGGGAGCATCAGTCAATGCTTGCAGGAGAAACAGATTTAATGCAAGATATGGAAATGTGTAAGAATTTGTAAGATTGGCTTAAAATGGCCACCCACAGAGTCAGGTGTGGAAGAGTGCAAAAGGTCTGTCTGCGTGCTGGACATGTGAAGGATCCGGTCGAAGGCCTGGAGTTCAGTGTAGTGTTCTGTGTGTGTCCACAGCTGGAGACCAAAAGGTCCATCCTGCAGGCTGAAAGTGCTGTGCTGCAGGCTGAAGGGTTTGTGCTGGAAGCCAGGTGACTATGTCTAAGGTAAAGGCAAAGACTGGAGCTCCTCTGAAGAGACAAAAGCAAGCCTTCCTTCTTCGTTTCCTCCTTTTACCATTCAGGTGACAAGCCGCTCTAGGGTGGGTTTTCTGTTTTCAGTAAATCTCCTCAGTCACACTCAGAGCTATGCTGATCCAATTCAGTTGGGCGTTTCTTACTCAAATTGATGCAATAAGTTAACTATCACAGGGAGATGGACAGCAGTTTCCAGGTTCCAGGTACCTACACAAAGTATGGATTTTCTTTGAAAACGTCTTTGATCATTTGATCCTAGCACCCCTGCAAATGAGATAGAAATGAAATGTCATCAAGGTAAAAATAAGAAAAATAAAGTTAAGGGAGAAAAATCAAGAAATTGGCTCATTAATTTAGAGAGCCAGCATGCTGTCTGACATACTAGTATAAATTCTCCCAATATCCTCTCTACCCCAAGCCAAGCTAAAGGCTTGCAGAGCTGTTCTTCTCTCATACCCAGATATTCCCAGAGAATAGATGTTCTTGGTGATAGAAGCTGCTCCCACAAATCCTCTCCAGGCTGTCCTGCTTCTTTCTCCCTCACCTTTCAACGATAGCCCAAAGCACCCTCTGCCCTTCTGACAGTTCACCCTGCTTCACCTTGTGAGATGCTCTGTAGGGCGTTATGGTTCCCAGAACAGACAGTGAGGTGGCCAAACCATTACCCCAGCCTGTGGACATAGCAACAATAGTTTGCTTGCAAACTAGGAACAGTATAGCTTACTAACGCCTCAATTTACAGAACTAATCATCTATGTGAATGTGGTCAAGATCCTTAAATTTGTCAGAAAAGACAGATATAATGATAATTATATCTGTATGGTAGAACCCGACCTGTGGTAAGAACACTTTGATTAAAGCTCCAGCAAGTGATGCATAGCTGATGCTGTAAGTTTTACCTTAGCCAATGTTATTAATGTTATTACAGCAGTAGTTTATCTCGAGGGAAAATGTTTGCATATCTTCTCTGATATCTGTCAGGATACCTGACTAGATGCCTTACAGGTACGTACACCTTGTGAAGTCATGTGTAAATTGCCCATCTATTGCACGAATTATATAAATTCAGCAGAATATAAGATTCATCCATTAATCTAAGGAATAATTATGACATACTTACAATGTGCAAGTTGTTGTATTAGCCACTGGAGTTATGAGCTGTAAGTAAGATACAGTGTCTCTGTCTTCATGGAGATTGGAAAACTGTGAAAGGTTAATAAGAGGGAGTGAGTGTTCTGGTCATGTGGACTGAGCAGGAGGAGGCCCGTGTGCTGGGATTATCATTGCTGAAGGGTTCTCCTTGCTGAAGACCCTGGTTCACTGATAACATGAGAGGTGCGATTGCACCTGCGGCCTGTGAGAAAGTCAATTCCTCAGAATCAAAAAAAGGGAAACATGACTTTCGTAGACACCAGCAAATCTAGTTCTGGCTTAATCTTCTATTTATGATGTATCCTAACAGATAGAACTAAGACTGTTGTTCTCCAAAAAGTTCAATTAGGGCAGCCATGCTGTACATCCTCATGTTTAACCAAATATCCAGGCTGACTCTAACAGGATAAATACTAGCAAAGGATTTGGCTGAGTTTCAAAATAATGTCACAAATTTCATGACGATGGAAAATGTACTATATCTTTGAGAGAGGTTCAGAAAATCTAATTAATTTAAAAAGTTAAAGAAACCTCAAGATGATGAAGGCTCTGTCGGGAGAAACACTTCAATGTGATGAATTGATTGCTATGACTTACATCTATTTGATCAGTAACTGAAAAGGACACCAGAAAATGTGAATTTCGCATGCGATGTCATTGTTCCTGGGAGCAGGGTCATGGAACCAGGGATTGTACCTGGGAAAATTTGATAAATCTGCTCCCTGCCAATGGGCAAATGAGCCAAGAAGTCACAAGAGACAGAAGACATGGTTTTAGGAGTAGACCAGGGCTGTGTTCACATGTATGTGAACATGTGTATACACACACGCACACGCACACACACGCAAAGGGGTCAATAAAAGTCAACCTAATGATTGACTGCTTTCAAACTTTAGTGGAAGAAGAAAGGCATTCCTTCAACAAAAGTTCATTGTGTTATTTTCTAGACATTATTTCATATGATAAAAAAAAATCCAACAGGAAATATTCCCGTACACAAAATTCCCACACACAAAATTCCCACGCTTCTGGAGGGGGAAGGGAGGTACATAATCAAGTAAATACACAGAAAGTCAAATGTAGTAAGTGTAGCAGAGGAAAATTAAGTTGAAAAGAGAGATGCAAAGAGAGATGTGGTCGAAGAAGATCTCATGGGCAGCGTAGTATTTGGACAGAGACCCAAAGGCAGGAGGGAGCCCACTGTGTGAGCCTGCAGACAGAAGTGATGAGGGCAAGGGCCGCAAACAGACTGTGCTGGCAAAGTGGGCATCATGGGGCCAGAAAAGGAGCCGAGGCCCAGCTTGCCCACAGTACGCAGTCTCCATTCCCTCAAGCAACTGTTTAGTAAAATCTTTACAATGTGCTCTTGCCAACAAAGTAGATGCAATAATTGTTGAGTCCTGTTTTATTGCTTTTCCTAATCTGCGAGCAAAGTAAAATATGATTAAAGGAAGACTTATATATGAAAGGCATTTCATATCTTGAAAATACTTTCCAGTTTTAAGGACAAAATTTTCCTCATGGGAGTTAACACACAGACCACACAGAGACTTCCGGTGACAAAGGGAGACTTCTCCTTAATAGTCACTGTAGCTGCATGAACTAGAAACAGAACACCACGCTGGGGGCTGCAATCTCTGTGCTCTCATACTCGTGGGGTGCATCTACTCCCACTGACTTGCTGTTGGGGGGCCCCCTCTCCAGTCGTGGTTCCACAGTTTAGGGGGGATGAACCGCCCACTCCCCTAGGTCCAGGGACAGCCCGAGTGTCTCACACCAACCCAGGTATCTGGAGCTACTGGTCGGAGTGTTCATGCACAGACTGTGACATAAACAAAGCCACTCACTGGGGTCCTTGGAACTTTTGTTAGAGAAAATATTCTTTCCTAAGTCGCCCTAATACAGTGCCACAGATAGGGTGACTTCAACAGCACTGACTTTTTGTCTCACAGTCCGGAGGCTGGAAGTTTGCGATCAAGCTGTGCTGGCAGGTTGGGTGGTTATTTCTATTTGTTATAGATTTAGTTTTTGAGGCTTCAGCCCTTATACTGTAGACAACCACCTTCTGCCTGGACCTCCATTAGGTCTTCCATCTGTGTTTTCTTGTTCTAAAATTTCCTGCTTATGAGGACACCAGTCATAGTGGAGTAGAATTCTCCCTAATGACCTCATTTTGACCAAATTAGCTCCTTGTATGGGGACCTCAAACTAAGCAGCACTTCTGTGTCCTAGAGTGACAGTGGAAGGTCCTTCGTGCCTACTTCTGAGCTGCTTTATCAAACTCGATCTGCTGAGATACAGGCATCTTTGTAGATAGTGGACCAATGAAATTATTTTATAATTACACTCATTTGGTCTAGCTTTCTATCACTCACCATCAAATTATTCCTGACAGATGAAGTCTAGAGTGAACCCACTGACTTAAAAAAATTAATAATAGATAGGATTTATATTCACAGTTTGAATGACATTTTTCCTGCACCAACAACAGAAGTCTCTCTCCTTTGAAATCTCAAACAAGTCAAGATCCTCAGATAGCAGTGGGATATGGAGATAAAATAGCGATGTAGCACAAGTGAAATACATTTTTTATCTTCCAAAGAAAGCATCAAAATAGTAACCTAGACTAGGGATTAAGCAGGAAGTCAAGAACAAGAATTTCTAAATTCTACTGTCAGATTCAGTGACAGTATTTAATTAATGTTTGAAGAAAAATGGCTGTTGGGGCTCAGTACCTCACTCTAATCTTAGTCTTCTAGCCTTTGAAATCAATTCAAGCATCTGTTTTTCTCTACATACAATTCTTATGCCCCTGAAACTTGATCCCTGGAGAAAGAAATGCATATCGAAAGATCTAGTCTGTGACGACTAAAGCAATCTTTTCAGCAAAACTATCAGAATTAGGAAGTAACAGTTACTGCTCTATGATGATGGGAGCCAACTCCAGAGATACACATCGTGCTACTTAAGTAATCTTTATTTTGGTTTTTATTTGTATTTCAGTTTTCTCCCAGCTTTCTCTGTTAAATATTTAAGTCACTGAGAAGACTCAAGAGAGTAATGTTTTCTGAATAATTCCCCATGTATCTTTTCCCTCAAAAATAATAAAGAAAAAGATTTTCTTGTGAACAACTAAAGAATTCTTCACTTCATCCCTCAAGTGCACAAGACAGGTAAGGAATATTCATCAAGGAAAGAGTTCTGTGCTCCTGAATACCTGGGTGAGGAGCTAAGGTTCTTGCTGTCCCAATTTTTTTCTATTTCCCTACTTAGAATATGAAGAATATTGTATATGAGAGAATATTGTAAGTGAAAACACATTTTTGAAATTGTAGTTTGTTCTTTCACATTACCATCATGTGAGAAGCTAGACATTAAAATCTTCCACTAAGTTTGTCAAATATGTGATCAACTACAAGACAAGAAACGCTGAAGGGTACAACTCATCCCTGGCAATGAAACCAAGCATTTTAGTCCCCTTGACTGGAAGCCGCCTGGACTTATTCTTAGACTGCATTTTGTAGAAGAGGGAATGGACCGAAGTGGAATTTTTTGTTCTTTGTAAGGAAGAATCCTGTCGCCTTCTGCCAGGGCACTGGGGCACTTCCTTTATCTCTTTTCTGTCCTACCAACCCTCCTCTTCTCTTTCACTTCGGTTCAGGAAACCTTGGCATCTTTGCTGTGTTCCTCTTTTCAGCTTTAGTCGTGAGCACCAAGACTGTCTCATCGTCCTCCTTTCTTAAGAACTGCCTTTTAGGAAGAGACGGAGCACTTTCCCCACATTCAAACATGCAGTTTCCAAGTATTTCTATGTTATACGTGCACCACAGAAGGCAGAGGTGCATGTTTTCTTCAGAGGCCACAATGTGGACATCAGCCAGTCGACACTCTCCCGACAAAAAAGCCAGTTCCAGAGAAAAATTACAGACCTTATCTGCCTCTTAGTGCAGTTGAATTACACTCTTCAGTCACAGGTCTACCAAGCCACTTACCATAAACTTAGATTAATGCTTGAGCTTTCTTGCTTGCTGTGTTCAATCCGTGTTCTCTTATAAAGTCAACTGTGGAAGAATTTCTTCTAAGAGGTAAAATGTTAGCAAAATAACTTGTAAAATGTTTCTCAAATTTCAAGAGTAAATCTTCTTAACACTTTACAATGTCAAGATTGATGCCCATTTACCAGATATTATACATATTAAAAATATTTTTAAGATTATGTTAGTAAGGATCTTCATGCAACAATACCCCACAATGAATGTATTTATTATATAATGCAAATATATGCTAATAAACAAAGTTAGAGAAGACACATACGTATTATGCCCTCTTTATTGACAAGGCAGTTTGTTAAAGTTTGGGAGATTGTTTTTCATTGTTGTTTCTTTTGTCTTTTTTTAGGTAGAGAAAAAAACATTGTCTAGTAAAAACATAATGTAAGCCATATACATATCACTTAGTAATTTTAGTAGTTATATCTTCAAAGAGAAAATAAACAGGAAAATTAGTTTTGATTATATATCATATTCAATTCACGTATATTATATTTAGAATCTAAAAATTACATCTAGACTATTATAGGCTAAGAGGAATTTATATTTCAATATATAAAGAGTACTCAGATATTTATTAAAAGTTATTACACAGTTTACATTCTTTTCTCATAATAAGTCATAGAATCTGAGGTATATTTAACACACCTCATCTGAATTTGGGCTAGTTCCATACCGTGTGCTTAATAACCACTCATATCTAATGGCTGCCACGCTGGACAGTGCCTGCACTGAAATATGTTTCATATACTCTGATTTACATGGGCATGACGATAGGTTACCATTTATGTAAAGCTTTGACAAACTATCCCTATAAAGAAAAGCACTCTTCTTGAAAGACAGAGCTCTTTTATTTTCTTACTACACTGCACATGAACACTCTGAATAATCATATTTATAAGCTCACACATTTTTTTGATGTTGTTAAAAAAAAGAAAAGATCTTCAGGGTTGTGCAAACACCAGCAACCCCCTCTGCGGAGAAGACAGAGCTGAACTGATTTCTATATTGGGGCTCTCTAGAGGAGCGGAATGAATAGAAAATATGTGTATAATTATGCAAGAGGACTTACTAGGTGGGCTTACGGGATCAGAGTTAGGAGAGTCCACAATGACCATCCATGCAAGAGAACTAGAGAATTCCATAGCTGCTCAGCTCAAAAAAGATAGAAGCTGCAAAACAAGAAGGATCAAGGATGCACCACCAGTCCAAGGTGGAAGGCCAAGAAGCTCACTGGAAAGCTGCTGATGAGTCTGTTGCAAGGCTGGAGAAACTGGAGACTGATATCCAAAGGTGATGGCTGCGTGAGACCAGAGCACAAGCAGACTGGACTTGTTTGAAAACACATCAACATCCTTTTTATTTTTCTTTCTTTCCATCCAAGCTATAAGCGTATAGGTTGGTGCCACCCAATAGGTTTACTTGCCCAGGCTGCTGGACTATGTGCCAATCACCTTTAAAAGTGTCCCACAGATACACCCAGAACTGTACTTTACTAATCTGCTAGGCTTCTACTAATCTAGTCAAGTTGACATATCATGATCAATGGTCACAACTCTTTACCGCTGGAATGGAGACCAGCACCTTACCTCTGGGAGCACTTTGAAAGGTTGCTACAAAAGGAAAAGCTAGACTTTATTGAGAACTTCCAACAAAGAGATTGGATTAGAATTGGGTGAGAATCACGGTACAGCATTTGAAGATCAGTGGGGCAGAAGTGCAGGAGGTGATGCAAAGTCTGTGGGGAAAAACTTTCTGTTGATTCTACTGAAGTGTTAGAGTATGTTAGGGAATTCCTACAATGAGAAATCAAATTATTTGCCTGGGAAAGACTGTTCTAGAATAGAAAAGTAATGCTAGTGAAAATAAGGAACACTAAATATAGTAATGTTGATGGAAACTAAAAGCTGTAAGAGGAGAGAGTCAGTAATTTTCATTGTCAGGACTTGCACATGCATGTGCAGGGTTGTGTGTGTGTGTGTGTGCGTGTGTGAAACTGAAATACAAACAGATGTTAAGCACAGAGCCAGTCCCTCCTTCCTCACACGTCAGACAAATCTGGGAGATATTTACACAATTAAGCTCTATCTGTGTATGGCCATTTCCACATAGTCAAAAATAGAGAATCAAGAGATTATAGCATTTGGTAAAATCTGACAAAATATTTTCCAGTGTCAAGAGAGCTACCCTTGAACCGAAATGGCCCAGGCAAAAAGCCCACATACTGGAATTTGACTTCAGGTATCATATGCCAGATATTCAGTGAGTGACTACCAAGTTCTAAGTAAGCAATGTACTACATGAATTTTTCGGTGAAAAATATCTGAAGACTACCTGCCCTCAGGAAGCTGACTTTCAGGGAAGTGGAGAATTTATAACAGGAAAGGAAAGAGGAAGAAATGTAATGCACAATTGACACAGATGTGCTGCAGAGGAAATAAGGAGTCACTATCATATTGGGGCTGAAAAGGTCTTTTCTAAAGAGGTCACATTGATTTGCTATTTCATAAAAGTGGAAAAGAAGCCAGCATAGAAAGCAGGGATGGGTATTACAATTATCTATCACAGAGTACTCTCAGCTTTGAAAAGCCAAGTGCAAGTGTCCTAAGGCGGGAAAGACTTTAGTATTTTGAGGAGAAATAAAGAAGGCCGTTGGAGCCAAAGTTTGGTGAATGAAGAGGAGATGGGTACAGAGTGAGTTTAAAGAAGTGTTGGCAGGAACATCAGGCCTTGTACGCAAGATCCACTCTGCCACCCAGGAGCCCAGGCTCCAAAAGACTGTGCTTGCGTTCATCTCTGCTTTGCTGTCTTGAGATTTTTTTTAAATTCACTATTATGATTTAAATCTAAAATGTCCTCCAAACATTTCATGTTTTCAAAAGCAGGGCTTTTGGAAGGCGAAGGGATTGTAGGGGCACTGTACTCATCAGTGCATTAGTCCACTGAGGCATTCATAGCTGGACATGCTGTGATAGGCTGGCCTGATGGGAAGAGGTGGGCCACTGAGGGCGTGACCTAAAAGGGTATAACTTTGCTTCCAGCTCCTCCTTTCTCTGATTCCTGGCTGCCATGAGTTGAGCAACTTTTCTCTGCCGTGCCCTTCCACTATGCTGTGTCTTCTGTGGAGCCAATCAACCATGGACTGAACCCTCTGAAATCTACCCCTCTAAATTACGAGTGTCAGAGATGGGGAAGTTACTAATACAAACACCTTACTTTCATCTTGTGCCAAACCCTGCAAATTACGTAGCCAGTCCCGCTGGCAAACCATAGTAACTACTTCAATTCACATATTATATGAGGTTGGGTTTTTTTCCCCCTTCACTATGTTAACAAGACCGCTAAGTAGTCAGACCTGGGCTGGTGGTTTTGTTTTGTTTTGTTTTGTTTTGTTTTGTTTTGTTTTGTTTTATACTGGAGTTCCCAATTCTATCTGTCTTGGTGCTATGCTGTACAGGGTTTTCAGACCCAAGAAAACCCTCTAGTCTGGCCATTGCAGCCTCTTTCCAGCCATGACAAAGAGCATGGCCTGAATTATTGTACCATCTCTGCCTGCTTTATATTGACCAGAAGCAGAAAATGGACAAACCTTGCTGTGAGACAGTCTGGGAAATGAAGTCTATTTCAGGAAACCATGTACTCAACTAAAAATGGTGATTTCTTTTTCCATATAAAATATTGAAACAGATAATGTGGGAACTCTTACCAGCTGTTCTATACACTCTCACTTCTTCCCTTCATTTAAAGATTCATTCATTCAACATTAATTCACCCAAAAATGTTACCGAAGACTTATTTTGAGCCAGAATGTATACTAAAGAGGGAGATGTTTAAGAACTCAACCCCAGAAGATAACGTAGGGAAAGGAAGAAGATTGTAGACAATTATAGCACAATGCTATACACAAGTCCTGGGAGAAGCTGTGCACATCACTGAGGCTGTGAATAGCTAAGTGGCTGGAGGTCTGTTCCAGTGGCGCAGAGGAGGTAAAGTGGCACGCAAGTTTGACTTTATGGGGGTAACATAATGGACAAAGAAAAGGAATATATGGCCAAATTACACTGTACCGCGACATGAGTTTGAAATAGCGTGTTGGATTTCTGCAGTTCTCTTATAGTTATTAGTCAGACTTGGTAAATAACACATGGCCCAGCTGATCATTTGGCTAAGCCATTCAGTGATCAGTATGGTTCATACACAATTGTTTTGGCTACTGCCATCAAAGCTGTTGGTAAAGAGATGCCGAAACGAATGGATTGGCTATGCTGCTGCACATTTAGTTCACCAACAGATATAACCTCAGAGGCAAAGAAATATACCAGCTGACAGAAGAACCGGGCGCGGCATTTATGTGCCATCCCTCTAGTCCCATACCCATCCAGATGAAAAATTCCCCATCTGCTCTCAACTTCCCTCCCAGGCCTATTTTATTGCATCAAGAGCCTACAAGCTCACAGCCTCCCAAATTGCCCTGGGAATACAGGAGGACATCTTGCCCTGTGACACCTCCCTACCACTTTGGGAAATGATTCCTATATCTAATAATGCCTGGCTCATCTTTTCCCAGCAAAGTTTTGTAAAAAAGAAAAACAGTGAGATCTTTGAGAACAATGTTGAGCTTTGGAGGATAAACAAAAGATTCTTCTGTTTTGAAAATGATAATATCTTCAGATTGTTCAGACTATCAAGAGCCAACCCTCTGAAGCCACAGCCACACCCCCGCTACAGGGACGGCTGTCACTGTCACAGTGGCGACCCTCCTATGCACCTATTTCCTTCCGAAACAACAACAAAAGAAGAGCTCTGTGATAAATCACATCTGCGAGATGTGTTTCATATGTCAAGCACACATTGCTTCTAAATCAAATGCTGATACATGACTTATTCCCTCAAAAGTAAGCAGAATGCTGTAATTTATAATCATCTTGAAGCGCACTGCAGAGAAAATGAAAGCAGACCATTAAATTTTAATGCCTGTTCTGCTCTCTAAAAAGACTGTTTCTGGCCACGTTGGAAGCAGCGTAGTGCTTCTCATACCATTGTGCACGCTCCCCCAAAAACAGTTTGTGTTTGCCAACATTTGTGGAAACTAATTGAAAAAATGATTTAGCTGTCAAAAGCTGCCATTAGTCAGGAAGTGATCATAAACACAGAAAGCGATGGCAGAGGAGCAGGTCCTGTCCAATGCCGCAGCCCCCCGCCCTTCGCTTCTTAACAATTGTCTGTTGTGCAAGCCAGCTCCCGCAGCAGGGCTGCGAGCAAATATTCATTGGGGTGTCATCTCCACTTAGACTCCGGTCCTGCACACCTATTCATCTGTGTTAAGTGAACAGCAGCATCAGCTCAAATTAAGCTGGCTTGAAAACAGCCACTGTTAATAATTTCTGCTGTGATTCAACTTAGCTTTGGCTAACAGGTGAAGATGTTTCATAACGCAGGCAATTACAGCTCTGAGAGTGCTTCCCCGCTGCCTGTGTAATCAGAGGAACGGAACACTAGTTCCTCGTGTGTGCATGGGGAAGGGCCAGCGCAGCCACCATAGGGCTGCATTCGTTATCTGCTAGATTGAACAAGCTGCCTGCCGGGGACAGATGCTTAGCACAGTGATTAGAATATAAAGCAATTGCAAAGGCTGAAGGGATTGGAGTCAGTCTTCTTTATCTCAACTTACTACAGGCTTTTCTGGTCAGATAACAAGTCTTCCAAACCACTCTTTGTAGATGAGAAATCATATGTATATCAATGCATGAAGATTCATGCATATTCATTAATCTGTGCCCTATGCGGATTTTCCATTTAGATTGGGAACTATAAAAAGGGGGGGAGGGGATATTCAATTCTACGCAAGTCTAGTTTCTTTTACAACCAAATTTTTATGACAAGGCATACAGAGTAGCAGTAAGTGTTCTACCAGTACAATAAAAATGTTTGACATTTTTTTGAGATTGATAAATTCAATGGCTGTATAGTTTCCAGTTTTTGTATTTGTTTTTTAAAAAGAAAGATAAGTGAAAACCTTAAAACGTATAACCCTTGATTTTCACTTATTTTATAAATAAAAATGAAATTATATGTAAAATGTGTTACTTTTTAAATTATAAAGATAGTAGATTTCTATCTAGAGAAAAACTTATTATTCTGGCAGAAAAATAATTTTTTCTCATCAACTGCACATCACTTCGAGTTACAGCAAAATCATAACTCTGTACTTCCTAATTGTGGCGATTTTCAAATAGTTCATTTCCAGTCAAACATTTTTCCTCTCCTGCTAAAAGAAAATCAAGCAGTCTAAATTGAATTTTTATACATTACAATTTCCTGAAATGTAGTTCTTAATGGTTTCTGATGTGCCTAAAGGCATGAATCTTAAACTACCTTTTTCTCCCAAACCAAAGGGCTAGGAAAATAAAAAAAGACCTTTTGCTGCTGGTATTAAATTTCCATTGTATACATTAATCTGCTTTCAAATATTTTCCTTCAGTGTATTTTCCATAGAGGGCCTATAATAAAGTCCTTGGTAGGTTCCACTTAACCAGCAATTGATTATAGAACTGTGCATCCAAAAACTGAGCATGGTTCCTACAAATAACAAAGTAGCAAAGAGGAGCAGAGAGGGAGGGAAAGATGGAAGATGTTAGCAACATGCTTAAATCTTTCCAAAGATTTTCTATTTTTAAAATCTTTTAAGAGCTTGAGAATAGTTCTTATTTAATAACATTAGGGTTATACTAAGCAATCTATTCCCATGAAAGTTTTTTTTAATGGAGATTTTGGTTTTGTGAATTGTTTAGCAAGCTTTGAAGCCCTGCATGTGTGCAGATGAAGTTTGGGGGTACCCCAATAAGCAGAAAAAACATAAAATTTGAAGTTGTTAAATCTATAATCCAAAGCTGTGTCTGAAATACCTGCTTAAATAGATAGCAAATGACTTGTCTCTTTTTAAAGGTATTTCTTTTTCCTTCATTCTTTAGATCCATCCATCTAGCCTATCTTGGAATAGTCTCAGCAAGAATCCACTCCCTGCTCTATCGTCCCCTGACAATTACTGTCGCTGCTTACCCTTGAAGCTTTGAAAGCCTTTGTAACATTAGCCTATCTAGCCAGTGAGAATGTCTTTACAGATTAGTGTAATGTTAATACCGCTGGCTCCCTGCTTTTGACCTGAAGTGGAGTACATTGCACTGCTAGAACAGATGGAATCAGAGTTTCACTGGGCTGCAGAGATCGGCTGGCTGCCTGCCAAACATGCCCAGCTAGAGGCAGTGGAGGCTGCAGCTCAGAAAAGCAGGCATGAGTCTATTCTCTGCTCTTGAAGAGAGAAAACAAAAGTGTCGCATAAGTTTGTGTAGAATCAAAATACGTTTGTTAAGATCGTTCATCTGCAGATGTTTACCCAGCGTTCGAAAAGTAATTGAATCTTTTGATGTAAAATGGAGACATCTTTATTCAGTTTTGCTGAAAGACATGAGACAAAAGCCAGAGCAAAGAATTAAAAAAAAAAAAAAAAAAAGAAATTATCTGAACTCCATTTAACCTTCCAGTTGAATGCTGATCTCACCACAAGAATACAAACGTATACGTGTGGAGTGTTTAAAATCTGTCTCCTATTTTATGAGTGCAAATAGATCTTAGTCTGAAATAATAAACCAAATTCATAAGCAAAAGGGAAAAAAGCTAAACTTACACAGACAATATCAAACAATTATGCAGATAATCCTAAACCAAAAATAGAAAACCCCGGGGCAGGGAGATCTTCGTCCTAAATTATCAATCCCAGCCCTGTTGTTGACCATACCATTGAGATACATTTTCAGAACCATCATTGGCTTTGCATACACAAAAATGCTTTGTGTGCATTACAGTCTTCCAAAACAGATCTGCGTGTTAACAGCTTTTCTTTCATCTGATACACAGGGAGTGTTAGTTAGAAACTTTAATGGCAGTGGTTGAAATCATCACCGTTAGATTCAGTAAATAGCATATACATATATACATATATATATACAGATATATATATAAATGATTTAAGATTTTTAGTGTAAGAATGTTCCAAAGATTGCACGGGATATGTGGCATTATTATACAAGAAAATACTCATTTTAACTGAAAGTTGATGTAACTGATAATCCTGCAGCTTATCTGGTAATCTTAAAGAAGTACTCTTTATGATCTCAGTTTCCAAATATAGAGTCTCCAAGTTCCTACAGAGACAGAGAAGGGAGAAAAAGAGAGAGAGAGAAAGAAAGAGAGCATGCACTTTCAATTAACACAGTTTTTGTATTTATTCATCAGGTTATCTCTAAATTTATTTTAATCATATTTTCCTCTCAAGTACTGCCTTTCCAAAGCAGTAAAACATATGCTGTTTGCAGCCTAAGTAGATGGGTAATGTAAGCTGTGATGTGGAGAAAATTCTTCTCTTACTCGTTCTCTCTGAGGGTGTAGTTACGGAAACATATATATGTGCTTTTATCTGTGATAAGAGCTACCATCTGCTAGCTGCAATGTGCACAGCTTACCGTCTGAAGTGCTTATACATATTATGAAAACACACAGCTTTTGTGTATGTTGAGAATACATATAGACAGAGTTCTAATAAACCAGAATATTAGCTACTCAAATATGTCAAATGGAGGCAAAATATAACCATGATTACGGACAAGAGCAATTAGAACTGGCACATTGCCTTGTGTGTATTTATGCCAGTAGCATTTTTGTGACCTTTTAGTATTTCATTATTTGCAACTTCTTTCTGAAAGATAATTATTTTAAATGAATGAAATCTTTTAATGAGGAAGGCTTTTGCTTCATTCAAGGATTACAAGTTTCTTGCCCAGGATACCAAACCCTTCAGATAATGTGGTGCATATGTATGAGCATGAGGAGAAACTGAGACAGCACGACAGAACGTATGAATTTGAGTTACTTTGACCTTTAATCCAGGAGAGAAATGCAGTAGGAAGGTTGGTTTGTAGCTGTCTGGAGACTGATAAGCTGTAATAAAGGTGCACTCAGTTCCAATTCATCTAAAGCTTCCATTGCTATCATCCTCCTTTTTCGATTTTTGTTACCTCAAGTACTTATCTAAATCCCTTTCAATGCCAGCTTGAACGCACTTTGTGTTCTCTCCAACTGTGACTAGGGCTGTCTGTGTGCGTCAGTGTACTGCCGCGCACACTCTTTCCCTTGTTTGACAAGAACCAATGCCAACACCTAATTAAGGATAAGCCACAGAGCTCTCGGCTTTATCTTTGTCAACTGCTCCATTCCTAGCTTTCTGCCTAGTTGAGTTTTTAATGACATGAGCAACAGTTCTGTTCAGCATTCCTCAGGCCTGCCTGTTCCTGGTCTCAGTAACTATATATGGCAAGCAGCAGCAGCAGCAGAAAGATGGTGGCCATTTGTGCCTTGTGATGTGAACACCACAGGAAAATATGGCCATTCTATTGTCTACATGCTACCTTGCACTCCACGCACGCAATAGGCTGTGCAGAAGGGGTGGGGAAAATTCACACTGTGTCTTGCCCAAAAGTATTCCAAATTAACTAGGCATCTAATTTATATATGCTCAGGTAGTTCAATCTCACATTACAGTATTAAATGTGCTAACTCGATGTTGAAAATGTAAGTTACTCATTCCCTAAAACTCTGGCAAAATCAGACTAAGATGCCTGACACTTTCACACAGCAAATTAACAGTGTATTTGAAATACACAGTATGGTGTATTTTAAAATATAAATTTGATAGAGGAAGAGAAAGAGAGAGCGAGAAAGAGACTAGTGTTGTTTCACTCTCTGTACTTCTGTATTACACTAGAAGTGTAATCCTCTTCCTAGAAGGTAGTTTCCATTGTTAGTTTCCAATCTGTGCATTTGCATTTCTCTTTGTTCTCTGATTCCAGATTGAAGCTTAATGTTTTCAGCGATCAGGGAAATGTCACAAGGCACAGAGCTATCCCAAGATGATATTACTTGCTGAAGAAACACTGAAACAAAAAATATCCAAAATGTTAAAATAATTGTGTATGTCACTGGTGTTGGTATGATTTTTTGCACACGTCAAAGACACCTAGATCCGATGAGGAAGATACAGATTATTCATCTCCCTCGCCATTGCTGCTTGATCTCAGCATTATGTTTTCTTTTTTTTTTTTTTTTTTTTTTTTGGTGCTGGGGATCGAACTCGGGTCCTTGTGCTTGCAAGGCAAGCACTTTAACCACTGAGCTAAATCCCTCAGCAGCATTATGTTTTCTTTAAAATTATTCAACACTTTTTGTTCTCACTTCAATATCAGCATTTTTTTCTATTCACCTGAATACTTTGTACTCCATTCAAAATTTGTTTTAATTTACAATTCAGGGGAATACTTTGTACTCCATTACAAACTTTGTTTTAATTTACAATTTATAACAGAGGAAAGTAGCATTTTATCCAAAGAGGGATTGAAACATTCTACAGCAAAAAAGACAATGTTATAGTAATGTGACTATCCAATAATTCTGTTTCACAGACATTCTTAGATTGGTTTCTATGTGCTCTGTAATATGTTTGATATAGAATGGATTAAAAAAAGATAATTCCTAAATGATAAGGGTTTAGAATCCAGTTAAAGAGATTAAATATTCTATTTCTAACATCTGTTTATGCGACCCTTTGGAAATAGAAGTAAATCTCCGTAGATATTTCAGTTTTAAATAGGATACATTCATTCCCCTTCTTGGTGAGTTGATCAACCCGGGATTATCTACAAAAGCAAAATGAGAAATCTCATCACTTACACTCACTATTTGAACCTAGCATTTGCTTCTGTGCAAGTTTTCCAAGCAGTTCAGATAAAACTTTTGCTTGTCTACATTATTTACACTTCAGTGCTTTCTGTCTGCCAGTAGGGAAAGTCTCCCTTCCCAAGGCCTCTCTAGCACATCAGAGGCAGTAACCTTACCTTTTTCTTCCTCTTCTCCTTCATCAAAGTAGATGCCTTTGATATCTCTGTTGAATTGTATTGTTTTTTTCCTGAGTCACAGTGGTGGGTTTGTCCTGGAGCATCTGTAGTCTGTTATAAAGTACCATGACAGAACAAGACTCACCTGGTAAGATGACCCTGGAGAGAGTAATGTACATCCTCTGACCACGGAGCTGAGTATTTTTCTTCCCTGTGTTAAACAGAAAGGGTAGTGACCAACTTCACCTTCACTAAATGGTCAGCTCCTCAAAGCCAGTTTTCTTGTTTGTTTGTTTGTTTGTTGTTTTTTTGGTGCTGGGGATCAAACTCAAGGCCTTGTACTGGTGAGGCAAACACTCTAACCACTGAGCTAAATCCCCAGCCCAGCCAGTATTTTAAAATAGTGTTAACAGTGGTTCACCTGAAAGTTTGAAGGACTGGAGACAGTCAGACTGTGTGGGCCTGTTTCTGTACTGGTACGCCTGTGGCTGGATAGATTACATCACAAATGTCATATGGGCAAGATCCCCCAATTATAGCATTCTTTTTTTAGTTTTAGACTAGATTTTCCATTACAAGAATATCCTATGTGAACTCTACAATAATAGCAGTTCTGTCCAAAAAGACATGAACACAATCCCTTTCATAGGGTGCTACATTGATGTCAGAATTATTACACTTCATAAGAGGGTAAGCAAGCAGCAGTCTTCCATAATGTATATTGAATCTGTGCTGAAATAAACCACTGACCCAAGTACAATAAGTCTAATCATAACTTAATCAAATGTAGTACAGCAAAAAACGAATCTTGGATCTGCGAATTAAATGACGAAGTTTTTTCTACAGGGAGAATTATGATGTTTTCTTATCGAGCTTTCAAATTAGAATACCAATAATTTGTTTTTCCAAACCAATATAACCCCACAGCCTATTGTGACCATGGTGAATGGAGAATTTCCTATGTTCTAAACATAAAGAGTTCCTTTGAATTGTTCTTACGGTTATAAGAGTTTCTGGTTCTATTAACTTCAATTTGAAAAGTAAAGTAAGTATATTTTAAAAACTGAAAAAGCAAATATGCATATTTGTTACCTGTTTTGAGCAAATTGGTTGTAGATTTTTATTAATGATACGCCAAATAAGAACAATACATTTTTCATTGTCTAATTCCTGTGTGTACACGCTCCAGGCTATGGCTAAGCCAACTTTCTCTGCAAATGGGCCGGGGAGTTGTGACTCCAGCATGTTTTTGCCCATGTGCTCAGGCACGGTATTAAGTAAAATAGAATACTTGCTCCACATAGCTACTTGTTCCAGTGAATTTTCTCAAAACTACCTATTGTACACAATGTATTGTGCATGTAACAGTTACTTTTTTGGGTTAAATATACTTCATTGCAATACTTATGTAAAAGAATACATAAGTATTTCATAGAATCTAAAAAATTAAAGTATATATTAACAGCAGATTTACTACTTATTAGGCCACATTTGATCTGATTAAACAAGTGCAAAAGTAATCCATCTATTTATAAGACCTGTCCAGGAGTCATTGCTTTCATATAAAAGGTGACCTATTTGTTTTGCTAGACAAAAGTATATGTGGTGTGGGTCAATAATTAACTTCCTCGATGTATACCTTGCCTGAGTCAGTACCTTAAACTGCTTATACTCAAAACTAAATGAACTGCTGTGACTAAAACATAGTATCACATGTTGTTCATCCCTAGATAGGAAGAATCAGTGCAAATCTTTTATAACAGGAGCACCAACATGGAGATGTAGGCTAGTTTCACCTCCAGCTGAATCTGATGTCAGTGTGGTAATTACCAAGCCCAGTCAATAATACTTCTCCTCAGTATAATTGCAAATCCAGTACAACCATGACCAGAACTAAATTGCTTCGGAACAATCAATAGGAATCTTCTGATTGTGTTCCCGAGTGTATGCATCAAATATAAAGAGGAAAACTGTCCATTCAAGCAAAAGGTCAATTTTATAAATAAAAAATACTGTATAAAAGTCATGTTATGTTTTATGTTCTTTCCAGACAGAAGAGACTAAATGTATTGCTGAGTTATCCACAGAAGAAGTGTGGAGCAGGGGATTTATCAGTAGACAACTAACAATACAAGGAAAGCAAGAATACTTTTAAGCAATAGATTTGTCCAGAACTAGGATAAGCTAGCCAATTCTACAAACACCTTGCTCCTATTTTGAAATGCAGCTTTGAACTTAAAACTAAAAACCCTATAACCTTTGGTAAGCTTCAATCATTAAAGGAGCTAGTTAACTAATGAGTCCCATAAGCTGCCAGTTCCATGAGAAAATAAGATTGGAACTATTAATTTCCTATCAGAGGCAGGTAATAATATAGGTTATTTGAAAGGGTCAGTGTCCCATCTGTTCAGATTAGAGCTCCTTAAACTGGAGGTCAGAATTCCCAAGGAGGAAGAGAAAATTTAGAACCACGGAGCTAAGCAAAATAACAATAATAATGATTTGGTGATAATTAACTTGGGCAATTTTACCTCCAGCCAGATAAGAGCATCTTCAGATATAATATAAGAAATTTGGAATTAGATTTCAAAGAGGTTGGTGATAATAATGGCACTGTGAGGCTAAGTAAAAGGAACAAAGAAGTGGCCAGTGGAAAATGAAAATGAGGGAGGGAAGAAAGAGGAGAGAGGCATGAGGGGCATGAACAAGAAATGTAAACCCAAGTGTCCAGAACCTTTATAATAATTGTAAGACTCTACTTCCCTTTTGTTCAGGTAATCTTATTTAAGTATTCTTAATCTTAACAATGAAATGGAGGAATAGTGGTTAAACTATGTTTGTCCCACTCTTTTAATCTCTTCTTCCAGACATACTTTCAGTATTTCTGGGATGTGAGATTTGGGTTGGTTAGAATGTGACATGATGCATTCTGTTCCAATGTTTTCAATGACTTTCTCTTAACTAGGGAAAAGTTTCAAACTTCTCATCTCTTTTCAACACAACTCCAACTAAATGTGTCTTAGGCTCTCAAGAACCACAAACAACTCTTCACACACACAGTGTTTTCATCCTTATTTTGTTCTTAGTATGTTTGGAGTATCCTGCTCTTATCCCCGCCCACTGACATCCTACTAGTTCCTCCAGTCCTAGGACAACGCCCTACATGATCCCTGATCCTTCTGTTGTAAACAACCTCTCCTTCTTCAGTCCTCCCACATCACTCTGATTGTATTTACCATATTCTTTTTATTATTTTAGTTATGCACTTTTTGTCCTTTACACGTTCCTTAAAGTCAAGAGCTAAGACCAATTTACTCGTGCTCTGTATCATGGAATGCAGAGTCAGTCACATATAGATGCTTAAAAAACTTGGTTAAAGAAATGAATGAGTGAATATTTCACACATTAAACATTATGGTTTTCAAGGCTAGGGCTCTTTATTTACCAGCTATGATATGTCATATACCTACATCATGATATAATTTTAACTTATAATGAAATAATTATAATGGAATAGGAAAAAGACCAAAAGGGTTAATCATCACTAAGAGTAATAATCATAATGATATGGTACTACAAAAAAAATATAAAAATTTGGCTGCATGATCAAAGCTAAGCATATGCCATTTAGTATTAAGCATTTGTAGAGCTGGTCCTATCCTCTAATAAGATCCTCAGAAAACTATGAGGGAAAACTATGACTCCTGGTTTCGAAAGTTCTCAAAATGGAGAACACCGTTTTTGACATAAATTCACTACTTTGCATCACTTTTTGAAGCGTTGCCAATCTATCATATAATACAGCACAAACCTCAGTATATAAAAATGCTCATTAGCTTGCATCTACAACTATTTTTCACACAGGACCAAATATTTCCAGCGCCTACCAAAACTAGGAAAGAAGCAAGGAAGGAAGGAATTTGAATGCTATGGTAATTTCCCTATCAAATGCAGCCCGTGTCTTTGGAGAGCAGGCCTGTGTAAATCGCCGCTGTGGACATTCCTCTTTACCACTCCACCCCACTAGCA
Source organism: Hystrix cristata (assembly GCA_004026905.1). Classification (NCBI taxonomy): domain Eukaryota; kingdom Metazoa; phylum Chordata; class Mammalia; order Rodentia; family Hystricidae; genus Hystrix; species Hystrix cristata. Next base: position 42,296 of record PVJO010011787.1, read on the forward strand.
AACAGGAATTCCATGTTTGACATCCATGCATTAAGGTATAAGTGGAAATGCTGCAGTCAAAACACCCCAAAAGGATGTTGAATCACTGATAATTTCATCAAGCTGAAATGAAGGCCACAAACATTTTCAATTACCTCACTCACCCCTCCTCAGAAGCTAACTGGAGAACATTCCTGGGGAGGCCAAGCAGGAAGGAGTAAGACGGCCTGGGCCAGCCCCTCCACCACACTGCCTGGCGTCCAGGAAGAGACTGTGTGGACTGTTGCCCACATCAGTTTTAAATTGTTCAAGCAATTGTTTCCTGTAGATTAATTTGTAATTCTAAATTTCCAGGCGAATGAAATGTGAGCCTGTCCCTCCCCCAGGCCATTTACAGAGCTGCAGCTTTGCTGTAATCTGAGGCCAAGGCAGAGTGCTAACATGTGAAAATGGAAAGACGAGGCTCAGCCAGAGACACAGGAAAAAGAGGAAAAGGGGGGCAGTAGGCACGGGGGAAGAGGAGACAAAGAGAGCCAGTGGAAGGGTGCTGGGAACGGCACAGCAGGATCTTTATCCTCCATCATCCTCAACGGTAGTTTCTGAATCTTTTCACAATTGAAAATTTTAGAGTATAATTCGTAAACTTTATGCTTCCTCTCATTAAAAAATAACTAAGCAAACACATACATAAATGCATCCAAATTAAGATTTCTGCAAAACCTGGGAGGCACATGTCCACAGTATTCACAGAAAGGGAGTTGTATTCACTGGTTTTGTAATAAACCACTTAGTCCCCTCCCCTCCTTCTAGACAGGCCTTTAGACCGGGCTGCACTTTGCTTTGAGACCAAATTACCTGTCACATTGCAAAACAGTTTAGATCCATGAGATGAGATGTGCTAAGTGCAAAGCTTCGGTGATTACTTGCATGCAGGGTTTTACTCAGTGAACATTTGTTGAACAGCCACTTCTTGTAGAAGAATATACCAAACCATGTGCTTCCTTACACAAAATACTCCTCACGAGGCCACAGCTCAATACATTACTGGTTTAATATTTCTTAGGAACGTGAATCTCTTGGGAAATCGGATTTTTAAAGAATATGTATCTTCTTCCAAGATAAATGCACAAGAGCCTAATTAATAAATTGTGTATTAGTGTTCACTTTCTTTCACTATGTCAAAGTAGGAATGCAATTTATGTTGCTTGCTTTCATTTTTCCTGTAAATGTTTATGGCAACTTACTAAATTTAATTTAAATCTATTCAAAATGTGCAGAATCATGTCAATTTAAATTTTGTTCAAAAGTAAATTTCAATGAAAACCAGTCAGTTTGTCTTTACAGAGACAGTGGAAATGGGAAATGGTCTTTGATGGGGTAATAATGTTCATTCCATTTAGGAGCCATTGACTTCAGCTCTTTGTTTTGAAGACAAAAGGTCTTAAAAATTCTGACTCACAGTGATATGCAGATGGCCGGAAACAGTAACAGAGTTTCTTCCACAAGCAGACAAAAGAAGACTTGTATCAAAGAATTCTTCTGTGCTCCGTGTTGTATTATTTTCCTTATCTGCTTAATCAATAAGGTCATTTTCGGCAAGCTCTCAATCATAGTCAGTGTTACAACATCACTACTGTTATAGGGGAAAAAAATAAAAATAAAAGATCCATAACATCAGAGATCGAGTCTGAGTCATTTTCCACAATGACCCCCCCCGCTCCATGCTGCTATGGGATTGAGTCCCAACAACTGGGGAGAATCTCTGTTCCCCCATCTCTCTGTGTGAGAGTCTCTGTGTCCCAAAGGATGGGCAAATAATGTGCACTCAAAGAGTGAGTTGTTCTATTTGCCAGATACTCAAATTTTCTTCCAAATGAAGTTATACTTGACAAAACATCAAGCACAGTACCTGATAGCTAATAGGCATTCTACTGAAACTACCTAAATAATTTTTTTAAAGCAAGACAGAAGTATAGTTTTGTACTTGACGCCCACATGTTTTCTCAGTTTATAATTTTAAGTGTGTAATTTATTGGTTGTCATGCTACCAGGAAGTGAAAATGAATGACATACTTTGAGAGAAAATGGCAAAATTTGGGGTATTTTATACACTTAATGACAGTTAGCTGAATAGTTGTGATAGATAAAAGTTTGCAGAACATGAGGAGCTATTAAAATGTCTTTGTTATTTTCGAAGCTAACTAGCTTTGCAAAAATTCCCTTCCTAGAAAATAGGAACTGACCTCATCTATACACGTATTTACCAGGCCTCCTCCTGCTTCCTTCATGCCCCTCCACATGTCTTTCTAGTTGGCCCTTTAAAGCCAGAAACCATGAAAGCTTTCTCAGCTCAAAACATCATTTTTATTTCCCCTTGGAAAACAGAGAAACTGGTGAGAATAGAATTATCATTTCCCTCAATAAATTTCTCTTAATAAATGAATAAATGGGTGGTGCCCGAATGTAACAGGACAACAAGGTCTTCTAATGGCATCTTGGATAGACTGTCGGCAGTGGCCTGTGTCAGAGTGACAGCTTAAGTCTAGGAATGCCTCTTACAAATATTTCAATTATCTCAGGAAACATCTGTCTGGAAACATGTAAACATGACCATAAATTCCAAACTAGGATTGGAAGTCATAGAAACAATATAGGCATAAAACCATAAAAGTTCATGCAAGTTTAAGCACATCAAACGTGAGAAAAAGGAAAGAGGAAAGAATAGGGCAGAACATTTCCGGAGGTGCCAAGAAACAAGTGGGAATGAAACGTCGCCACAGCAAAATACCCGGACGGTGGTCTCATCTGCTGGTAACCTCTCAAGCCAGCTAGTCCACAGCCCACAGGCTGGAGATGCCCTCTCACGGGCAGACTGCTGGCATGACTGGGCATGTAGCGCTCCTCATACTGTCAGCCAAGTCCCCTCTGCTCTACTCTCTCATGCATGGCTTTATTTTTCTTTTACTTAAAACATTTGCTGCTTCTTTTTCTTCTTGTGTATCTCTCATCTTCTAGGGTGCTCCACTATCTGCTGATTCTTTCGAAACATGTTACATGTAATATCCCCAAGAGATTTGGCAAGTCATCATTCACCAAAAATGACCCCTATTCAGCAATGTCCTAATGCCAGGCCAAAGTACATATACTGGGTTCTTTTAGGAGAGATGCCAATCTCTTGGGAATATGCTGAAGCCAAGTAGTAAAAAGAAAAACCAGACTATGGTTTTGGAATACACTCACTGCTTGGTTAAGGAAGGGTAGTAATTCTGCAGCTCCTCAAGGAGTTCTTTTGTATAACTCGAGCAGTATGTTAAATGTGATAACGTTAATTTAATCTAAAGTATTTAAATACATCAAAAATGTATTTCCCTTTCAGTGAAAGAGCAGGAAAGCTAATTTTTAGCACATCTTCAAAAATTGGTAAAGTGAACTAATACCATTGAGCACTTCTAGTAGGATATAGAGACAGCTCCTCTTTCTGTCCTGATAGTTCTTTTGTTACCAACTCTGTGCCATGTTAGTGATTTGCATATAACAGCCTCCTGGCACAAATTAAATGGAACAAGATCCCATTGAAGCTAATAAACTCACTGTAACAAGTCCCTCAACTTTGCCTGGTCACAGGGCTCAGCAGGATTGCCATATGTGAAACCGGATGCAGAATAAAAACAACATTATTTTGTGCTTTCAAAACCATACAACTCTACATTGTCTCTTTGGAAATAAATTTTGTTTAATGGCCAGTGATTATCTCCTATCTGGCTTGCTATAATACCAGTTTTGGGTTTTTTTTTTTTTTTAATCACTAGTGTTATCTGTACTTTGGAAAGAGAGCTACAATTAAACATATTTTGAACAGAGGACGAGAAGGCAGCAGGGCTCCTTTGGCATCAGTTCATACAGCCCATCATTCCAAAACATTTCTGGTTTTACATTGGTATCATCAACCAATGTCAGCACACTGAGGTGACTGTGCTAATTAACTGTCCTGCCGAACCAGCTGAGAAAGCTTGTATAAACTCCATGGGAATATGAGCTGTTAAAAAGAAATTCTATCCAATGGAGCTAGGGAGCAAACCTAATACAGAATCAAAACATGAACAGTTGTCCTTAACCATCAGGCGCTAACATCATCCATCACAAGATGCTCCCCAGTTAGCAGAGTTGAAGACAAGGCTGGTATGACAGAAGAAAAATGAATCACACAAAAAGAGGTTGAGGCCTTCCCGCTTCTGTTTATAACAAAGTGTTTAGGAATAGTCAATAGCATCCCAGAAGAGAGGAGGCGCCCATCATCCAAAAGCCCATTTTCAAGAGAAAATAAGTCCAACATAGACAGGCCACGTTGTCCTAGGGGCTCCCTCAGCTACATTTGCTTGGGATGGGGCAACGGTGGAGCAAACCAATACTGTGCTCAGGACCCTGAAGTTCCTCATAGCTTCCTGAACCACAATAGGCTCTTTCTTAACCATTTCCCATACTCTACTCAGTCTTGTAAGCCTCTGATGCCCGCTGTTACCCTGCACACCTATCATTTCATCACATCCCACACAAATGTAGTGCACGAAGACTCAAATATAACTCTGTCACTATCTGTGTGACCAGGAGCATATAAACTGCTTACTCAGCTGTAAAATGAGGATAAAAACACTTACACTCTAGTGTTGTTATGGGTGTTGAATGAGAGAAAATTTGTACTTCATATAGTTCCTAGCTTTATGACCAATTACTGGCTTATTATTGGTTTATCTAGTCACTCTTGAGGAGCCAAAACTCCGGTGTTGTGAGTCCAGATTTCCGTCCATTCATTGCCTTCCTTAAAACTCGTTCCTCCACTCGCCAGTAAGCCAGAAGTCAGCTACAACTTTGCGTTCTCACCATCATAGAAAGGTGTGGGGCTGCACTCAGTTTGATGTCACTTCATTGGCGCCGCCCACCACCTTTGTTCACTTGAGTAATGATACTGGAAGAAAGATATCGATTGGCATTGATGGCATTGACCGGCTGCCAGGAAGCTGGGTCCTTGCAGAGCTTAATCACCCAGATCTCATACAGATACTGGTGCAGGAGTCTTTTTTTTAAACTCAAACATAATCACTGTCCTTTTTGAAAATTTCATGTAACGTATATTGTGAGTGTGTTTTAAATTAAGGCTCTGTTATATGCATTTGAGTTCTAAAAACCTGCAGCCTAGCTGCCTAGAACTTGGCTTATTAGCTCTCAAGTCTGTAGTACTACCAGGTTTTTATCCCTAATCTTTTACATCAACAAAGCAGTTAAACACAACAAACCACTAAAAAACAAACAAACGGGACTCTGAAAAGCCATGAAGTTGTCGAGTTCTTTTCTCATTCAGTAAATTATTTCACCTCTATTAACTCGCTGGGCAGGTATTTACTGAGGTTCCACCAGGAGCAACCGACTATCCTGGTCCCTGCTGATCAAAACAATTCAGGCCTGGTGAGCACAGTCGAGCAACCTAGTGCCTGCAAGAGGAAAAAGCAGCTTATGCACTGCGCCTGCCAGGGCCGACGTGCAATGCCGGGTAATCTTGAGAACCGTGGAAGGCAGGATTTCGTTGCTTTCGTGAGAGAGAAAAAACCCAGTATCAGAATAAAACACAACCTAATCAATGCTTCAGTCATGCCGTCAAGAAACCAGATTCTTTATCTAGCAAACGCAGATAAAGTTTTTCTTAAAGTACCTGGCTATCTAGTAAACTTTCACTGAGTTTCCTCTATTGTTTTTACCTAAAGAGCTCCACTCCATTCTTTTTTGGGGCTGGGGGGTGTGGGTTGGGGATCGAACTCAGGGCCTTGTGCTTGCTAGGTAATGCGCTACCGCTGCGCTAAATCCCCACCCCCGCTCCATTCTTAAAAAGCTACAGCAGTGTTACAGATAAAGTAAGTGAGATCACAGTTGATTTTGCCCAGGAAATGAGAAACAGATTTTACAGAGAAATACGCATTTACTTTGGTTCTTGCATTTAAGAAATAGATTGGTATTCAGGTGTGGTGGCACAAACTTGTAGTTCCAGCACTGCGGGAATCTAAGGCAGGAGGATTGCAAGTTCCAGCCCAGTGTGGTAACTTAGTGACTTAGAAAGACCTTGTATCAAAATAAAGAAAAGGCTGGGGATGTAGCTCAGTGCAAAGGCTGTGAGTTCAGGTCCTAGTACCCGGAAGGAGGAGATGGAGACGGTAGGGGGAAAGGGGAAAGCAAAATGGGGTGGAAGGAGAGGAAGAAAAAGAGAAAAAGAAGAAATAATAGGAAAGCAAGGTCTTTTAAAACAAAAGCAACAAGAGCAAGGTAAGGAATCGTGAAGGACAAAGTGGTTGGTAAATAAATTCTGTTTTTTTTACAATAGGTTAATAAACAGCCATTAGAAAGAATGAGAGAAACAATGTACTAAATGACATATTTATGCACACAAAATTAGGGTTATACAGTGGTATTCATAAGAAGTGCTCATTCAATTTAAATTACCTCTGCATTATATGAGTCATTTGTAATCATATTATCAATTTTTTTAAAATGGGTAAGAAAATGTGTTACACAGTCAGGAAATCACACTGTCTACTTTTACTGAAGGGATGGAGAATCATGAGATGGAATTATAATTTGAGACCCGAATTTTACATTATTCTAAGGATTATGACCTTATTTCCAGCTGGGATGAAGAGAAAGCCAACTACAGTCAGGGGGCCAATCCTGTCTCAACACCTGTGTGTTCCTAACATTTCCTTGGAACATGATCACCTATTTCCAACACTGATGGCTATGGCTACTCTTGCACTACAATGGCAGAACTGAATACATGTGACAGAGACTGTGTGTGAGACCCACAAGCCCAACATATTTAAAACCTTTAAGAAAAAGTTTGCTGGCTTCTGCTTTAGATAGTACAAAGACTTCAAGCTAGACGGTAGTATCATCAAATCTGTTTATTGGCAAGATAACACTCGGAGAGCCTGGGAAATAGATATAAGAATGTTAATTATAGTAATTCTGACAGGCTTTGTGCTACGCCTCATAGAAATTTCTCAATAGTTTTCGCACCATCCTTTTATAAAAGAGAAAAATTTTAAAAGGAGCCACATAGCTATAAAGTGGTGGCTTTCCTAATTGAATGTAAGCTCCAGGAGAGAAGGGACTTCTGTCTTGTTCACTGTGTCATCCCCAGCATCAAGGACAATGTCTGGCAAATAATAAAACCCTCATCCAGTCAGATATTTATAAAATAAGTGAATAAAGGAACCAATGAGTAAATAAAGGTATAAATGTGAGAGCAATACATAGAGGTAGAGGCTGTCTCTTAAAACCATCTTGCAGGATCAGCCATCCCACCTGTCACTCTGCAGGTGCTTCAGGCTGCAATTTAAGATCCTCCATGTCATTTTGGGCACCAGAAACCAGAAACTCCTACTTAGAACCTACGATTCTTTCTTAGCCCAAGGCAATCTCGTTCTTCTGTACTCCACCAGAAGAGAGTTATCACTTCATTTGCCTGCCAACTGGTTTTGCTTTACAGCACACCATGTTTTCTCTCACTCACACCTTGCTCATTTCTACTCCTTGACTCTGAGCAGCTCAGGGGAGCTTCCATTGCTAAAGACACTTCATGTCCCTCAGCCAGTAATCTCTCCATCACCCATCTGATAGACACCTTTGATTGTTGTCAAACGCAGCTGTCAAGCAGTTTCTATCTAGTTTTTGGGGTGATCTTTCAGCTGTACCAGCCCTTGAAGGCTGACAGGATGAATTGCTTACTTTCCAGGCCTTAATGTTTATCCCTCTTCAGATCTTACCATCTGCTGTGATTTGGCAGCTCAGGTAAATGCGTTTTTCTACTTCTTTCAGTTGCTCAGCCTCCTGCAGCTATTACTATGTCTCTGTCCTCCCCCTCTTCAGGTGTCATACCCCTTGGAAGTGTTGAGTTTTATATTGAAATTGATGGATGCGCCTGGTGGGTTTTTTTTTTCCTTCTACGTTGTCTGTCATTCTTTGCACTGTACAGATTCAATCTATCTGAGGTCTGTACATAAAGAAGAAAAAAAAATCTGTGAAATCAAAATCAACTGTGTCCTTTCTTCGTTTCACTTATTATCTGTTGTTTCCCTATACTATTCTCCTTACTTTGTAAACTAAAGTTGGAAAAATGTTGGTCTGTCCTCTTTGGTTTATTCATAAAAATGTTGGTCTGTCCTTTTTGGTGTAAACCAAGTAAACACTTGATTTAAAAAGTAAATCTTGATTTCTTTCTAATTTGTAATATATGATATGTCGGGGCTTGTGGTTCTCTTTGACAAAATGCAGGAGTGAATTGTTAACTACCTTCTTTTGGTGCTACTCATACCCATACTTTTTAGTTAACTACTCCTATAATCTTTCTCACCTGACCTGCACATGCCACATTTGTAGTTGCTCTTTGTGCTTGGACTTAGTAGCATCTGGGTATAAAACTCAAAATTACAAATCTTCTTAGATCAGGAGTCAGTAGACATTTTCTATAAATGCTTTCCAGGCCTTGTGGCCTCTACCTAACTCCTCAGCCCTCACATTGGACAGCAATAGATAAGACCAAACAAATAAGAGTGTCGGTGTTGCAATCATCTTAAAAAAAAAAAAAAAAAAAGGAAGTTACACCGATTTGGCCACAGTTCTCTGGCCCCTGTCTAGATTATCACCCTAATTTTGTAACATCTACAGTGTGTCCACTTACATTATCCACTCACACAAGAATCATCAAGGTGCATTAAATTATTACAACATGTAAAAGGTACTTCTATATTGATTACATGAGTTTTATATATGAATGTGCATATTAACATGTAATTTTAGCAGCTGTAATTAAAATATCTCGAAGAGGCTTGAATCTGTTTTCTAGATTTTAAATTTATTCATGACCTATATGAATTAATCAAATATCATGTAGTCATTACTAGGTCCTTTAAACATTGTTTATACAAGCGAATAATAGACCCTAACAAGACCAGTGCCCGTATTATTCCCTGGCTCCAACACTGGTCCTTTGGGGGCCACATTATCTGCTTCAAGCCTCTGTGGAGCCATTTAGCATACTGTAACAGAAGACAGTATCACTTAGTTCCCTCCAAGCAACCACATCTCCTGAGACGTGTCATGGTACCAGGGAAAAATCTGCCTGGTATTTTGTTTACCATTTTATAGTAATTACAATGGTCAATACAGTAAAAACATAAATAAACTTCCTAGAGATATTTATTGATGAATTTCTAATTATGAGTCTCATTTTACAGGTGAGACTTGGTCAGGTCAATATGTGGTCCAACTTATAGACTATCAGTGCCTCTGCTTCTAATGCAATAGTTTCTCTCTAGAGGATATTTTTCACTTATTTGCTTCCTCTTACATACACACTAGAAAAATATTTGACTTAGCACTTGGTGCAAGGTTGATGACCAATAAATATTTCTTAAATAACAAAATCTCCTCCGATCAAAATTTTGTATCTTCCCTGGATTCCTGTCCTAGGTAAAAGCACCAGCATTTACTTGACTGTCCAAGCTGAAACCCCCAGAGCCATCTGTCTTTTATATGCCTGCCCTTCATTTCTCCATCCCACTGTTCACTGTGATGTTTCATTTCATGCATCAACTTGGCACAGGCCACGGTGCCTAGATATTTGGTGAAACATTCTAGAGAATACTACAAGGATATTTTTTGATACTACAGATATTTAAATTGGCGGGCATTAGGTAAAACAGACTGTACTCCATAATATGGGGATCTTATCCAAGTAGAACACCTGGCTGACTTTTCCCTCAGCCTGAAGGAAGCTCCAGCCGACAGCCTTTGAACTTAAATGACAACAGTGACTCCTGCTAAGTCTTCAGCCTTCTTGCCTGCCCTTCAAATTTTGGGCTTACCAGCCTTCATAATGAGTGAGCCAATTCCTTAAAACAAATGTATATACGTGTGCACACACACGTGCACACACACACCTTTTATGTATTTTGTTTCTTTGGAGAACCCTGGCCATCTAGTCATTAAGTCTCATAATGCTTTCTCTGAAATATTTCTTTGTCATTCTCAATCCCCTCCTCTAGCTCAGGTCCCAGTCTTTCTGCTTCTCTTTTCTCTAAGTCTCAATACAGAATTAGGTCAGTGGTTCCCAGATGCCTGCAGAATCAAATCCAGACTCCTCAGCACAGCATTCAAGGCCATTCACGATACGGGGCCAGCTTTCCTGCCTGACTCCACCTGCTACCCCACATCCCAGTCCAGCTTCACCACACTGATCAGCACCCTGTAAACTTGTCCCTTTTCTTTCATACCTCTAGGTTTTGCTTTTTGTGTTGAAGAACAGTTGGAAAATCTGAGCAAGAGTTTCAGTTAAGTGTATAATCAAGTAAAAGGTCTCAGACAATGTTGGCTCAAGCTTCTTAGATGGAACTTAGCTGGTGCGGTAACTTTGGATCGGGAGTTAAAAGCAGGAATACAAAGATGGGATGCAGCCCAGTAGTAGGGTGGTTGTCTAGCATGCATGAGGCCCTGGGTTTGATCCCCAGCACAGCAAAATAAACAAGTGTATAAGTAAATAAAAAGCAAAAAAAGAAGAGTCTTCCCAATGAATCCTTTCCTTATCGTATATAAATCCATACAAGTATATTCCCTGTAGACTGTGTTAATACAATGAAAGACCAACCAGTTGAAGATGAAACAATAAATGAGCCATAGTCAACACCTTGCAAGTCCCCATTCCGACTGCTTTTCACTTCACTGACACCATATCGCAGTTGTTTTCATCGGGTAGCCACACCTTCAGCAAAGAACTGATGTTGGGCAGAGGCCCATAAAACTTCCACAATAATTTTAAAGTCTTGTTTCATCTTGTATAGAGTTTCGTCGTGCTGATTTCTGACTACCTGTCATGTATGTTTCTTTTGTTTATTAGAATGTAAGATTAGAGTTGCTTTAAAATTCCCTTTGCTGAATTGTTACAAGCTGTGAAATGCTACCAAAAGGTCACTGGAATACATGTACCAGAAGTTTTCAAAGTTTAAGATAGCATGGACAAGTCTACATCTGGGAAGTGGCCAGTCAAAAATGCAGGTATAATACTGCCAATATGCATCACGAGAGATTGTCTTCCTCTTGACTCTGCTAAGGCCGGGAATGTAAAAATGAGTACAGTGCACTCCCTACCATTAAAGAGGGAAAGGAAGAGGGCAGCCAGCCAGCATAAGAAGCTTCAGCTTTATGATATAAATAATGCTTGCAGATCTAGAAGGTGTATGTACACCTAGGCCACAAGGAAAATTAAAAAAAAGAGTGATATTTGAGCTGAATCAGAGGACTTCACTTGGTAGAAAAATCTGGCTTGTTTTGCCAAATTGATACTCAACTTGTGGTTCCCACCACAGCAGCAGCAGCAGCAGCACTTGAGAACTTGACCCAAGTCCAGATGGGGTTCATCTGGGTGATTCTGGGGCACTCAGCTTTGCAAGTCACCAGACTATAGAAGCATGCACAGCGCTGGTGTCAAATGAGGGGGACTCAGGTCCAGGCAGGTGAGGAGGCCAGAGACGATGAGGACTGTGGACACAAGGCAGATTGTAAAAAATTCTAAGTAGCTTGTTTAAAAGTTAAGCCTTTATTTTCTACATCGTAAGGAGACATTAGTGTGATCTAAGTAGGAAAATATGATTAGATTTGTGGCTTTGGAAACATAACTACGGTAGCAGCTTAGGAGGTAAATTCTAGATACACAAGCAGTGGAAGAAATAGGAGGCCAGTATAAAAGTCCAGTAGTGTTTGGGGCCTGAATTACACAGACAGTAGAAATAAGAAGGGGGAAGAAAGGATGGATTTCAGAGGCTCTTAGGATATTGGGACTTCCAGTGTTACTGTTGACCAAATAGATATCAGAGGGCAGGAAAATAATCCTCTCTTTAAACGTCCAGTGCATTCTCTTTAAAAATTTGAATGTTCAAATCATTTTCAAATGGAGTGAAGAGAAGTAATTTGGCAAGTTGGTATATAGATGAGAGAAGGGAGAATTTTAGACTTGAGTGGCTTGAGGAATCTGTTGCTGTTATGACAAATAAAGAGATAAATATGTTTAACCTGGTCTAAACATTACGCAGTGTATACATGTATTGAAACATAATGTTACCCTGTTAATATGTGCCATTTTTTATGTATCAGCTAAAAATAAATTCAGTTACATAAAAAAGGATATATTGGTGTTTCTGTTGTTTTTGTTTATCTTACTTTCTTATTATTTCCTATTGGACTTTTGGACTATGTAATAGAAAAGTGATTTTATATATTTATATGTTCTGTATAAATTTTAATTCACAATAAAAATTCCATGTGAACATTTGTTGTTTGCATTATCATATTCACTTGATGGATTTCTTTGGAAACTACTATAGTAAATTGCAATTCTGCTCTTAAACTTCATATCATAATTTTGCTCAGTTGATAATTGTATAGACAGGAAGATTACTGGTATAATTACACGGATTTTCTTCAGATATTTTTGTGTCTTCTTAGATTCTGAAGACTTAAAAATAATTCTGGATAGTTTACTAAAATATCCAATTACAGTGTAGGGGAGGAGAATAATTCTTAGCATCAGCCTCACTCGTCTATCTCTGATCCAGAAGGAAAAAATAATTGTCTATATTTTTATTTTCTAGATAAGCATATTTCATTGAGTTGGATATAAAGTTGGGGAGCAATCATTTTAGCCACCTTAAGGGTCCTTCTGGCAGCCTCTGTTGGCAGATCCTCTGAAGTACTTACATACCTTTTTTACATAAGGATCCAAATTTCCTGTCTATCTACCCTCGATAAGGGTACCAAAACCAAAATCCTTTAAAAACCAGATCCCTGATCTCACAGTTGACAGAATTTAAAGTGACTCTAAAGATTTAAAATAGTCCCTCAGAGTAGCTATGACCCAAGGAATGCTTACATTTGGATTTGGTGACAGTTACTAAGTAGCTACAGGGAATGGGGGCGGGGTGTGTCCTTTCTAATTTGAACTATGATGCTAAAGTGGCGAAGATTACTGAGTGGAATTAGAACTAGCTCTGTTAGCTATTATCTGCATGACCTTAAGCAAGTTACTTAGCCTTATTTTTAATGAGAAACAAATTACTCCACAGAGCTATGGGAATGAAAGGAACTAAAGCAGGTAAAAATTTGTATTATGTCCAAATATGGTCATTATTATTCTTAGACTACTCATTATTCTGCACTTTGTTTTTTATAATGAAGTTTAAAAAATCCTGGATTTGTATTCTTGTCAGGGACCCCCAACCTGAGTTTAGAATGCATTCTAAAGCTTTATTTGTTTAAGAGGACATAAAGAATCTTACCAATGTGTGTATTTTAGCCTTATCCTTATTTATTATTTCTACCATAACAGCCTTTATTCACTTGAATAATGACATCCAAGATTATCAACAGCCGTATTTATTCTTTTTATTTTTTGCCTCATTTTAACAGTGTATTTGTTTAATACTATGCAATAGGATAGAAAAATTTAAAACAGTTTTAAATCTTTAATACCAGTTGAAAATACATTTGTTGGGCATTTGATTATTTTTCCTATTAAAAGTCTTTTTCACTATTCTCTCATCAAATGCATCATTTGATCTTTACAACACTCCAGCAGGAAAAACTGATTCCAGAGCTTTCTTCTTTTACTATTGATGGAAAAATATCCTGTATTGATTACTCTTAAATTTCATCTTGAAGGACTCTGTTCACAGATTGGAAGAGTGCAATCATTTTCAGTTTTACTCCACATTACAAAGCATTGTGTAAATCAATGTGATTAGTAATGAAGGAGTCAGCCTAATTGTTTGAATACGTGTATCTGAAAAATAACTGTGTCTCGTATTTGAATGTGAAGCTTTTGTTAATTACTCTTTTCATTTGTGTTTTTGAAATGTGCTTCCTTAAAATTACCTGAAAGGTATTCATGTTTCTTTGAGCTGTACCTACTGAACATTGACTCAGAAGTTCTGAGGGGCTGAGGTATGGGAGCTCGAATACTTAAAAACCTCAAATTATTTGCAGTAGAAATGATGACGTTGACCCAAAGCATAACCAGGAGTTCTCTGTGTTCTTTCAGGTGAAGCTGGTTCCCTGGTATGTGGCTGCAGGCAGCCTACAGCTTTGAGCTAGTTCGAGGCTCTACCTCATTGAAATGAACCTACTTCTCCCTTTAAAATGGTTGTTAGGGAGCCCTCAGACACACACTTAAGGAACAGGAAGTTCTAAATTGGCATTTCCATTTCCTAAATATTAATATCTTTAAATCAAATGCTTTAAAACTTTATTGGAAGCCATTTCTCTCTACCACAGGAACTTTCTCTTTTCTTGTCTTATTTTTTTCTCTGGAATTTTAGACTTTAGATATTATTTTTTATAGAGGAAATTCTTAAATGAAACTTTGTTACCTCTTAAAGATAGATGTATTTTTCTGCTCTCGTATGATCCATTTAAACTCACCATCAAAGTGAACTATGGACTCATTTTAAGAAGAAAATATATCCCATAGACCATAATTCCCCAAGACCTTTATTTATTTGATTTCTGCTCCCTGGGATCACGGCCTCATGACATGCAATTCTCGGTTCTGTGAGCCTCCCAGGAAATAGCATTCATAAAAATCATTTCACAGCAGACTTCAATGCCAACCCAACAATAAAATATTCCAGCACATTCTCACACTGAAGGCAGCCATGAACAGCCACTGCTCCATTCTTTCTATGTTGAAAAGATACCTTTTGGTAAAGACATCAAAGCCATCTGCAGAACAGACCACACAGAAGCTTCTTTTTAATAGAGGTGTCCCTGGATATCAAACTCCAATATAAGCTAATTGGGACTTTAATAATTCTAGCTACTGGAGACTTAAGGATATTAGCAACACACAAATCTCTGAATTTCTTTGTTTTGCTGAAGAATTTTGAATGTAGAACAGGAGGGAATTCACATCCATCAAGTGCAAGTGAACTTTCAAAGCACCTGGGTTCATCATTCTCTCTTTCAAAGTCAAGCATGAAATCATCCCTCTTGTCTCCAGAGAGGGGGAAAACGCCTTCATTTCACATCTCTCTGCTGAGTCGCTCTCTACTATGGATGTTCTGTGAGTTATAGTTTTCTAATTTTCCCTTATGCTATAATCCCACCTCCTACTCCCCTTAGCTTTAAAAATGTTGTATTTAATGATCCATCCCATCTGGTGCAGCAAGGTGCCGTTTCATTAGTATATGAAGAAAAAAACTTTTTGGGGACAAATAAAGGAGACTTTACAAGGTAATTAGACTTTCGCAAATAGATTCTGCTTTCCATACTACTTCAGTGTAAGTCACAAACAAAATACGACAGTTCCTTTATTTGCCCTCACAATGCTGAGTGCCTTCTGTCTCTGATTTACTTTATTTTGTTTAAGTGAGAGGGAAGATATTGCATTTATTTAAAAATACATGTATGCAAGTATTTGTGCACATACTCTGAATTTAGCAGATAACTTTCAGTAAATTAATAACTATTTGACTTTTATTCATTCTGTTTTATCAACAGTGATATATACAATTAGAAAAAAAAAACAATTGATCTGATTGCTATGTTTGAAAAGATTGGTAGGAAATCTAACCTTATAAATCAAGATAAATGAGGGCCTTATCAAATATATACCTTTGAGCCATACTAAACAGCTGTCATACAGCGGAAAAACTGATGTGTGTGCATTGTAGTCCCTGCTTTTACACTAATGTTTGGTAAGTTTGGACACAGAACAAACAGAGTCTGGGCAGCGTTTCCCTTATTTGCAAAATGAACATATTCAAGTAAATTTCCATGCTGTTTTTAGACCCAGTATTCTGACTTGGAACTCAAAAAATAATTTATCGTTATGATTTCTCTTAATATCTCCTTTTTACTCTAAAACTTCTCAATTTTTCCTTTCTTTCTGACCATTCACATGTGACCCAAATATTCAAATA